>OLKM01003055.1:12500-45594 GCA_900291075.1 Melanogrammus aeglefinus | reverse complement strand
ACGGCCTCGTTCCTGGGAACAGAAGTGAAAAGGGGCAACAGGAACAGTCTTTGCGAACAATTCAGAACGACACAGAAAATTAAATTAGAAGTTGTGTGTGTGTGTGTGTGTGTGACGATTAGGATTGCAAAAGAGGTTAACAATGTATATTCTAATGGAATCAATATTAGAACGGAACTGAATTATAATTCTTACCACTGGATAATAGAGCGAAGAAAGAGAAGAGAGCGAGAGAGAGCGAGAGAGAGGCGAGAGATGAGAGAGAAGACGAGAGAGAGAGAGACGAGGAGAGAGAGAGAGGGAGAGAGAGAGAGAGAGAGAGAGAGAGAGAGAGAGAGAGAGAGAGAGAGAGAGAGAGAGAGAAAGAATAGGAGACAGGATGGAAGGAGTCAAAAACAGATGGAGAAATAAAAGAGGGGAAAGTGGGAGCTCTGCCAGCTGGGCTGGAGGAATGAATCACGGTGGAGGAAAAGGCCTTTGTCTTCCTTTTCCACTTCGCCGTCCAATGACGTGGCGGATGTGCTGTGTGTCTCTCTGCATTAATCCCCCAAACACACAGAGACACACACACACACACACACACCAACACACACACACACACATACAAATATACACACCAACACACTAGCACATAGACATGCACGCGTACAGAGACACGTGTGAACTGTATCTCGCATTACCTGTGCGTGCTTGTGTGTGTGTACTTGTGTGTGTGTTGTGTGTGTGTGTGTGTGTGTGTGTGTGTGTGTGTGTGTGTGTGTGTGTGTGTGTGTGTGTGTGTTTTGGGGGACTAAGCAGACGCACAAACACAAAGACACACACAGAAACACACAGGCCTCCCTGGTTTTTGACCTCCCAGAGTCGCCCTGCTTTCTATTACGATTAGAGGAGGGAGTGTTTTCTACTGCTGAGACGGGTGGAGGTGGGACTGGTGGAGGTGGGACTGGTGGAGGGGGGACTGGTGGAGGTTTGGGGGACTGGTGGAGGTTTGGGGGACTGGTGGAGGTGGGGGGACTGGTGGAAGTGGGACTGGTGGAGGTGGGACTGGTGGAGGTGGGGGGACTGGTGGAGGTGGGGGGACTGTTAGGGTTAGTGTTGTGCACATGTTATGGTTAGTGTTGTGTACATGTTAGGGTAAGTGTTGTGTGCATGTTAGTGTTAGTGTTGTGTACATGTTAGGGTTAGTGTTGTGTACATGTTAAGGTTTGGTTTAGTGTTGTTACATGTTAGGGTTAGTGTTGTGTCCATGTTAGGGCTAGTGTTGTGTACATGTTAGGGTTAGTGTTGTGTACCATGTTACGTGGTTAGTGTTGTGTACTGTTTAGGGTAGTGTGCACACTTGTTATTGGTTTAGGTGTTGTGTACATGTTAGGGTTTAGTGTTGTGTACATGTTTAGGGTTAGTGTTGTGTACATGTTAGGGTTAGTGTTGTGTACTGTTAAGGTTTGGTTTAGTGTTGGTGTTAACATGTTTGTGGTTAGTTTTGTGTACATGTTTAGGGTTTACTGTTGTGTACATGTTAGGGTTAGTGTTGTGTACATGTTAGGGATTAGTGTTGTGTTACATGGTTATAGGTTTGGTTTAGTGTTGTGTACATGTTAGGGTTAGTGTTGTGTACATGTTAGGGTTAGTGTTGTTGTGTACATGTTAGGTTAGTGTTGTGTTGTTAACATGGTTAGGGGTTAGTGTTTGTGTACATGTTAGGGTTAGTGTGTTGTGTACATGTAGTAGGGTTAGTGTTGTGTACCATGTTAGGGTTAGTGTTGTGTACATGTTAGGGTTAGTTTTGTTGTGTACCATGTTTAGGGTTAGTGTTGTGTACATTTTTAGGGTTAGTGTTGTGTACATGTTAGGGTTAGTGTTTGTGTACATGTTAGGGTTAGTTGTTCTGTACATGCTAGGGTTAGTGTTGTGTACATGTAGGGTTAGTGGTGGCACATGTTATGGTGTTAGTGTTGTGTACATGTTTAGGGTTAGTGTTGTGTACATGTTAGGGTTAGTGTTGTGTGTACATGTTTTAGGGTTAGTGTGTGTCATGTTAGGGTTAGTGTTCTGTTCATGTAGGTGTTAGTGTTGTTGCACTTTTTCATGGTTGTGTTGTGTACATGTTAGGGTTAGTGTTGTTTACATGTTCAGGGTTATGTGTGACTTGTTATGTTTAGTGTTGTGTACATGTTAGGGTTAGTGTTGTGTACATGTTAGGGTAGTGTGTTTATAGATGTAGTGTTAGTGGATACATGTTAGGTTAGTGTTCTGTGAGTAGCTATGTTTAGGGCACGTTTAGTAGTTGTGTGCATGTTAGGGTGTGTTGACAGTGTTGTGTTAGTGTTGTGTACATGTTAGGGTTAGTGTTGTGTACATGTTAGGGTTAGTGTTGTGTACATGTTAGGGTTAGTGTTGTGTACATGTTAGGGTTAGTGTTGTGTACATGTTAGGGTTAGTGTTGTGTACATGTTAGGGTTAGTGTTGTGTACATGTTAGGGTTAGTGTTGTGTACATGATAGGGTTAGTGTTGTGTACATGTTAGGGTTAGTGTTGTGTCCATGTTAGGGTTAGTGTTCTGTACATGTTAGGGTTAGTGTTGTGTACATGTTAGGGTTAGTGTGCACATGTTATGGTTAGTGTTGTGTACATGTTAGGGTTAGTGTTGTGTACATGTTAGGGTTAGTGTTGTGTACATGTTAGGGTTAGTGTTGTGTACATGTTAGGGTTAGTGTTGTGTACATGTTAGGGTTAGTGTTGTGTACATGTTAGGGTTAGTGTTGTGTACATGTTAGGGTTAGTGTTGTGTACATGTTAGGGTTAGTGTTGTGTACATGTTAGGGTTAGTGTTGTGTACATGTTAGGGTTAGTGTTGTGTACATGTTAGGGTTAGTGTTGTGTACATGTTAAGGTTTGGTTTAGTGTTGTGTACCTGCTAGGGTTAGTGTTGTGTACATGAGTGTAAGTTGTTGGGCTAGTAGTTTAAGAGTTAGAATTAGGGTTACTAGTGTTATGGTTATTACAAGGCTTGCGGTTAGTAATAGGGTCAGTTTTAAGGTTATCAAAAGTGTTAGTATTAGTTTTAGGTTAAAGGGTTAATGGTATGGATGTTAAAAGTGTAGGTCTTAACTTTAGGGTTAGTGTTGTGTTTATTAAAAGGGTAAGTCTTAGTTTCTGGGTTAAGGGTTTAAGAGTGGATGTACAGAGGAAGACCCAAGCTCTCGGCAGAAGGAGGAAGGTCTCCTGAAACTGTCTGGAGTCCAACTGGCTGAAGAAGATGCCGGTCAGAATGGTCTGTTTAGCACAACCATCAGTTACATCGTCCTGCTTCTCAGAGGCGGGGCGGGTACCAGCAGGCTAAAAGGTGAAAGGCAGGTGAGAGAGAGGTTTCACAACCCAGATTTACTGGTTAAAATGTACATATTACATAATGGTCATCTGCTGCATTTCACAATGAGGTTTATTCAGGCCAAACCATAACTGTATGGGTCATACTATTATCTACATGTCTACTTGGAAGAACGAAATGTAATCAAATTTTATCACTTACTGAGTTAATCAGTTTATGAAATGTGTCTGTAATTAGATCAAGGGGAACTTGACCTTGAGTATTTATGTCGACGTTAATTTTGTTTTGTTGAACTGTCATTTCAGTACCCTCTGCTGGTGGCCTGGTGGCACAGCACAACATTACGCCCCATCACATCAAAAGGTGTTAAAGATCCATGGTCACCCGTCAACTATTTAATTATACTTGTTTAAGTGTTGTTTAAGTGTTCCCTTTATTTTTTTGAGCAGTGTAGTAACAATGCATTTCTCATCTCATCTCATCGTCATCCGCTTATCCGGGGTCGGGTCGCGGGGGCAGCAGCTCAAGCAGGGGGCCCCAGACTTCCCTTTCCCGAGCCACATTGACCAGCTCTGACGGGGGGATCCCGAGGCGTTCCCAGGCCAGTGTTGAGATATAATCTCTCCACCTAGTCCTGGGTCTTCCCCGAGGTCTCCTCCCCACTGGTCGTGCCTGGAACACCAATGCATTTGTTTTACTTTATGTGAGGGCTATAGTGACAAGGCATTCAACTAACCACGTGAAACGGGCTGCTAGTTATACATGAAGGAGGTTTTTATTTTACAACACACAATGTGTGTGTGCCTAGTATAACATCTGGCCAAAGGACTACAGCTGAAGATTAGCCTGCTGGCTAATCCTGGCACATTGACAGAAATGTTGATCACTGTGCACTGTCCTTTAAATATATAAATAAATGAAATGAAAATGAAATATTTTACAACATGGCAATTAGAATACAATTTAAGAAGAATTTGCACGTTTGTTAAGACAAATAAAAACATTTTTGGACGTCCAAACCCTTTTGAAACCAAGTTAAGTAGTGTGTTGTAAAACTAGCCCCTGCCTGACCAACTCTAAGCCCTGACTGTAAACCCTAACACTTACACTTAGCCCAAGGGAATACCCTCGGAGCGGAAGAGTGAGACATGGGTTAGGAGCAGGAGTGGTCCTCCACCCACAAACGGGTGGAGTAGAGAGAATAGAAAGGCAGGAACCTAGTGTGTCATGTGTTTGACCAGATATAGTTGTGCGTGGGCACAAGAGATAAGTACAGGGGGCTGTTCATTCTTCGGTCATTCTGAAATTTTGCCCAAGAAAAATGCATAAATATGTTTGCATAATGATAACTTAAGGACAATGGGGATTTATTTATCATCAACTGATTCTTTCAACTGTAGTTAATAGAACCCGGCAGTGGAGTGCTGACCTATTGAACCTCCATATTCTCCTTGAGGATGATGCTGAGATTAATCTTTTGAGGAAGGACCAGAAGAACGTCAGGATACAGGTGTGCCCAACCTCAGGTGCTCCTACTCGACCCAAACACAGGACCTCCACAGCATTCTGGAACTGGGGATTATTCCAACCCTTCCTCCTCCTCCTCCTCCACCAGCTCTCGCCCGCCACTCTCAACAAATAGTGGTAGGTTGTAGGGTTAGGGTTAGGGTTAGTATGTATGGTACCAAACACAGTGGTAGGTTGTAGGGTTAGGGTTAGGGTTAGTATGTATGGTACCGAACACAGTGGTAGGTTGTAGGGTTAGGGTTAGGGTTAGTATGTATGGTACCGAACACAGTGGTAGGTTGTAGGGTTAGGGTTAGTTTGTATGGTATCGAAGACAGTGGTAGATTGCAGGGTTAGGGTTAGGGTTAGTGTTAGTATGTATGGTACCAAACACAGTGGTAGGTTGTAGGGTTAGTATGTATAGTAACAAACACAGTGGTAGGTTGTTTAGTCTGGTTACAAACCAAAGTCCTGGCGGCAGTGTCAAAGATAAGATATTCAACTTTTACAAACATGGACATTCCTGGCAATAGCAGAGAAGGACAAAGCTTCTTCAGTTATTTGTTATATAGAAAAATGTTATACATTGAACACATCCAACACTAAAAATCATCCCTATGGCCGTCATATTTGACTGGTTGGTCTGGTAAAAAACCCATTATTAGTAGTTTGTCTGGTCAGATCACAAAGACTGCAGTAGTTGGCCCCAACCGTCTGGCAGCAGTTGGCCCCAACCGTCCGGCAGTAATTGGTCCCAACCATCTGGGGGGCCAACTTGGCACTAACCTTCTGGGGGGCCAACTTGGCACTAACCGTCTGGGGGGCCAACTTGGTCCAACCATCAACCCCTGGTCCTGAGGGGGGACCCCAACATCCTCCATTTACCCCTGGTCCTGAGGGGGGACCCCAACATCCACCAATAAACCCCTGGTCCTGAGTGGGGACCCCAACATCCACCAATAAACCCCTGTCCTTTAGTGAAGCAGTAAATAGATGCTGTTCACCCAGTGGGGCATTACCTGATTCTAATCGCAGCTTTCCTCTGGGTCTGAAGGACAAAACACTAGTTCTTGTACAGGTCACTTTGAGGAAGGATTTAACTGTACTGCACAACCAACAGCAGCCAGGATGCAGTCTACTATTAGTCTAGGTTGATTGACCCTGTGCCGACTAACCCAGAGTTTTCGGTTCCACAGCAGCGGTTACGCATTAGTTCAATCAACTCTGGGTTGGTTAACACAGGGTTGTGCGCATCCACGCCAAACCTAAAAAGACATGATACATGGATCATGGAAACCCTGATCGACATGGCAAAACAGGCCGCTTATTTCAATGAAATTGAACTCCAGGTTCTCCTGGAGAGCTATGGCGAGGAGAAGGACAATATCACAAGAAAAGGGAAAGCTAAGGCTTCTGCAACCCGGAGGACCAAAGCCTGGCAGCGGATCGCTGACCGCGTAAATGCGTTAGTTACACGTCAAAAGCATGATCCTTAATATTTGAGCCATGAATCTATAAATATCCCAGGTAAGCATTCTTGACGTTCCTACCACATAACCCTTTTCTTCTAAAAAAATATGTACTCCGATGGCTCCCAAGCGGTCAGTGGATCAAGTAAAAATCAAGTATAAAAACATACAAACTGGTAAGCTTTTCCCACCATCGTATTGGTCTAAATTTAAATCCATTAAATCCATTAAAGCCATTTTTTTTAAGCCAATCGTGAAAAGGCCGACAGTCGGCGGACTGGATCTGGCCCTCACATTGTCTTGACCCCGGTGGAGGAGCTGTTAATAAACATAAATCCAGGGCGCCCTGGCATAGAGGGTACCTGGAGGTACCTCCTCGGAGAGTCCGGGACCATGTGAGGGTACCCCACTGGTTGAATGTAGGTTTTTGTGTTTTCTTGTATTTTAGATTTTGTTTGCCTTCGAAATAACACATGCAAACCGTGTGCGTGCCACAGCACATATACGTTTCTTTTTTTGGTAACTGGGTAGAAAACCTAAAAGTGAAAATTCATCAACTTCACAGATCAAGATGGATTAGTGCTTGTAATGAAGCCGCCGGCTACAATCAAACATTCTCCAGTGGATGCAAGTCCGTAAGGACTATTTTATACTTTATGTTGTAAGGGCCTCTCGGCATAGTACTCAGACAATATGGCTCTTTGTATGATAGGAGGCGGATAAAAATCTTGGATGGGTCATCTGAAAGGACTCAGATGTGCTCAGCATCTCCAACATTATAGCCTAGATAAAACTACCATTTGCAAAAATCAGAGGGCTACGCAAATAGTGTGGAGTGAACTGAGGCCAGGTCCTCGATTGGTAGTGTTGGCTGTGTAAGGGTAGCGATTGTTGTACTTGCACTTGGTTCTATGAACATCCTTTCTGTATCGACAGCGAGATATTGTTGCACTTCTTATGACAAATGTACTTAATGTAAGTCGCTTTGGATAAAAGTGTCTGCTAAATGCCCTAAATGTAAATGTAAATTAATTAAATTGAACTAATTTAGGAGCAATCCTTTATCATAACTAAACACCTCTGGTGTAATATAAGTTCATAGCAAATTCTTTCTAAACTAAAAGGTTGACCATCAGTTGGTATTTACCCCCAAGATGCTAGCAGTCCCACTGTTGTCCTCCCATCATATCCTCAGCTCCATCATGCCACCACACAAACAAAAACATAAACCTTTAATTTCACATCATGGGATATATAACTGTGTGAGACACAGTACAGCAGACTGCAGCCTTCATATTATTGAAGGAAATTGTGAGTAAATAAAATAAAATTACCCCGGGACTACTACTACAGGTAATGGTAGTTGAGTGGCTATCTTAGGAGTTGTACTCCATTACCAGGCTCAGAAAGAGACATAACAGTCCTGGGACATCATTCTCCAGGCAGGTCCTTCAGCACGGCCCCTCTTTCAACACAGCTCCCCCGTCAGCTCAGCACCACCGACCCATGGTCCAGTAAAACCCCACAGCAGTTTGTTCCAACATCTGGTAGAAAGGACCATTACAAAACTTGGGACGTAAAACCTGTAATCTATTTGCATTGTTGGTTCATTGTAAAAGGTGCAGTCAATATCCAATTTTGTTTTTAAGTAAATTCAGTTTAAAAATGACATTGAGCAATGCATTAACTATAGTAGTAGCAGCAAAAGTGACAGCCTCAACGTTAAGTAGGAATTTACTCAGATCACATAATTAATAATAAAAAAAATCCCATACAATTACTGGTCTCCAGAGCTAAAGATTTTAAAGATATTCTTTGTGATGTTTACCCTCTGGTGGCCAGCATTAGCCTCTGGTCCTCCCTGACATCTTGGGCATTCGACAGGATCAAGGGAACTTGAGTCTGCCCTACTGTCAACAAGAAACATCCAATACAAGACCTCATGGTGCCAGCACACTCATTCAATATGACCCCTATTCATCCTCCTGTAAAATTGGCTGACTCATTAATTCCCTCACTCACTCAGCACCTCAAGCTGGTGTGTGGTGAGCGTTCTGGCGCAGATTGGCTGCCGTGCATCACCCAAGTGGGTGCTACACAATGGTTGTGGTTAGTGAGGTCCCCCCCCCTTCACTGTTAAGCGTCTTTGATTGCCTATATAAATTCAATCCATATTTATCACTGGGCAACACTACAATGGACCAGAGACTAGGGGCTTTTCCTACAAAAGCCTTGTCGTCTTACCGTCTCTTTAGCAAGGCGGTATAGCACTTGGCGTGGTAGCAGACACCTTCAGACAAACTACATTTTAACTGAAGCTCTATTTTTGGATGGGAACTAACACAAAGGGTAGCGGGGGGGGCTAGGCAGGACCCAAGTGCACAGACTGTCAATGGTGACAGGGCAGTCCAAAGGTTTATTGTTGGCACAGATGATCAGGATCGGGCAGGCAAGAGTTCGGGGACCGGTAGGCAATCAGGTAGACTGGGGGTTCCATCAGCGGGCGGGTAGTCGGGCAGGGGAGGGGTCGGTATTAGGAGGGCAGACAGGCAGGTGAGGAGCAGGAAACAGGGAAGCAGACAGGCCTGCAGGGACTTGACAACAGGCGGGTGGTCAGACAGGCGAGGGTTCTGGAACAGGCAGGATCAGCATTGTCGAAACAATTCTTGAGTTGCGGGAAAGCTCTGTGAGTAACGAGAGACATTAAATAGATTATTAAAATGTTACTCAAGCCAGGTGCTGTGTCAATGTCGGAGCCCTTGACACTCCAGGTTGGAAATCCCAATTTGCAGCCGCTTGAAAATTCTTTGCAGCCTGATCGCTGAATCTATTGCCCAAGTCCGAAATCTTTCCGCAGTTAGAACACAGTTTGAATCTGTTTTAAGGTTATGTAAAATTGCAGGAAAATGCAAATTCTGTTGTTTTTTTGTCAGTTAGGCTCTCCTCCTAAAGTACCGCAATATGTAGGTAAACTATGACAGTTGGCCATGGTTGTAAAGTAATAACTTTCATGAGTTAAGATAATAAATTCCACTGCAATATTAATGCAAACTACTGCCACGTGGTTCCACAAATGCCAACCCTGAACGTACTGCCAGGTGCATCACCCCTCAGCTAACTTAAATCAATTCCCATCATAAACTAACAACATCAAGTGACCATTTTAGCCTCAATTATGTCCTGCAGTATATCTCCAGCATTGGAAGATAAGCATACAAGGCACTCCATGTAAACACTGCAGTACTAAAGTCTCACAAACTTCAATTTTTTAACTACTAACTACCATCCTCTGCATGAATCCTGACATGCTAGTAGGATCCAAACCAGCAATAAGGAAAATAGACAGGTGTAGTCCTTCGATCTTCTCATTGTAAACACATCGGACAGACTGAGGTTATCTAGTAGTTTGTTGCTGTTGGTTTTTTATTTCAGTAACTTTGCATTACAATAACTAAGTAGTGGACTGCATCAACACCCAGACACCATTTAACATGTATATATACAGTGGGGCAAAAAGGTATTTAGTCAGCCACCAATTGTGCAAGTTCTCCCACTTAAAAAGACGAGAGAGGCCTGTAATTTTCATCATAGGTAAACCTCAGCTATGAGAGACAAAATGAAAAAAAAAATCCAGAAAATCACATTGTCTGATTTTTGAAGAATTTATTTGCAAATTATGGTGGAAAATAAGTATTTGGTCACCTACAAACCAGCAAGATTTCTGGCTGTCACAGACCTGTAACTTCTTCTTTAAGAGGCTTCTCTGTCCTCCACTCGTTACCTGTATTAATGGCACCTGTTTGAACTCCTTATCAGTATAAAAGACACCTGTCCACAACCTCAAACAGTCACACTCCAAACTCCACTATGGCCAAGACCAAAGAGCTGTCAAAGGACACCAGAAAACAATTGTAGACCTGCACCAGGCTGGGAAGTCTGAATCTGCAATAGGTAAGCAGCTTGGTGTGAAGAAATCAACTGTGGGAGCAATTATTAGGAAATGGAAGACATACAAGACCACTGATAATCTCCCTCGATCTGGGGCTCCACGCAAGATCTCACCCTGTGGGGTCAAAATGATCACAAGAACGGTGAACAAAAATCCCAGAACCACACGGGGGGACCTAGTGAATGACCTCCAGAGAGCTGGGACCAAAGTAACAAAGGCTACCATCACTAACACACTACGCCGCCAGGGACTCAAATACTGCAGTGCCAGACGTGTCCCCCTGCTAAAGCCAGTGCATGTCCGGGCCCGTTTGAAGTTTGCTAGAGAGCATTTGGATGATCCAGAACAGGATTTGGAGAATGTCATATGGTCAGATGAAACCAAAATATAACTTTTTGGTAAAAACTCAACTCATCGTGTTTAGAGGAGAAAGAATGCTGAGTTGCATCCAAAGAACACCATACCTACAGTGAAACATGGGGGTGGAAACATCATGCTTTGGGGCTGTTTTTCTGCCAAGGGACCAGGACGTCTGATCCGTGTGATGGAAAGAATGAATGGGGCCATGTATCGTGAGATTTTGAGTGAAACCCTCCTTCCATCAGCAAGGGCACTGAAGATGAAACGTGGCTGGGTCTTTCAGCATGACAATGACCGCAAACACACCGCCCGGGCAACGAAGGAGTGGCTTCGTAAGAAGCATTTCAAGGTCCTGGAGTGGCCTGGTCTCCAGATCTCAACCCCATAGAAAATCTTTGGAGGGAGTTGAAAGTCTGTGTTTCCCAGCGAAGGCCCAAAATCATCACTGCTCTAGAGGAGATCTGCATGGAGGAATGGGCCAAAATACCAGCAGCAATGTGTGAAAATCTTGTAAAGACTTACAGAAAACGTTTGACCTCTGTCATTGCCAACAAAGGGCATGTAAAAAAGTATTGAGATGACCTTTTGTTATTGACCAAATACTTATGTGTTTTTCTAGATTTTTTTTTTCATTTTGTCTCTCATAGCTGAGGTTTACCTATGATGAAAATTACTGGCCTCTCTCATCTTTTTAAGTGGGAGAACTTGCACAATTGGTGGCTGACTAAATACTTTTTCCCCCCACTGTATATACATAGAAGACCAAGGGTTCCGAAAAGCCTTTGTGTGTTTTAGGAAAGCCTACTCCAACAACGTTCCTGATTCACACAGCTACAGCCTTGATATTAATTAAATATTTCTAACCCCTCTTGTCCACTACTTTCAAGGGCCCCGTTTCCCGATAACGATGGATCTTCGCTCGTACGATCATTCTAACGAAGGATCTTTCGAATCATCGGTAATTTCTTTGGAGTGTTTTCCGAAACTCCTCTTAACATGAACGCGCATTCGCTGCACTCACGACGTTCGTAGGATGTACCTGTCCACTGACACGGTGCTGAAACGGGCTATGACGCAGGGGGAGACGCAGGAATGTCGCAGGAAAATGGGGTTAAAAAGGGTTCAAATATCTGTCCATCAAGGCCAACCGCAGAGTAGCCTACGAAAAGAATAGAGTGCAATAATATGAATAAAAAGATAAAGATTTTAAAATATACAATTGATTTGGCCTAGGCCGACATATACTGTATATCAGACCTAATCCTGAACACACATATGGGCTATTATGACACGGCTCTTCTCCATGCCGTGGGACGCTCCGTTCACTTAATTGGCCCTTCACAACAACGCCAGCTTCTTCGGTTGATAAGCGACGTCAACGTCTTTGGGTAACTATTTCTCTGCTGATCAACACTACATACGGTAACAAATAAATTGTAAAAAGACGCCTTGTGAAGTTATCTTTTCGTTTGGCAAGTAGCCGCTCATTATCGAAAATAAGCCCCGCCTTCAGGTCAAGCGCCTCCGTGTCCCGTCGGTGTCCGGTTCGCCCTGTCTGGGCTAGTTTCCCGATAATGACCGGCGTTCTATTATCCCACTTAACGTCAATATTACTCTGCATGTGGAAGGGAAAATAGCTTTATTTATAATTACAATATTATGCTGCTGTATTTTCAGAGACCCCCACAGATATTTGAGTTTGCTGCTTTCATGGGAGCCAGACCTCTCCATTACCCCTTTTCCACTGAGCTGGAGCTAGAGCTTGCTGGGAGCTGGTGCTACAGCGAGTGCTCAGTTGGTGTTAACCCGAGCAACTCTTACGAACCTGTTGTGTTTCCACCGGCAAGGAGCTGGCAAGGAGCCACGCGATTACGTCACTGTATAACGTTGTTATACAGCAACGCAGTTGCGGAGTTCAGTGCTCCGGTGGCCTGATTTGCTGGCCGGTCGCCGAGAACCCCGTGCATGAGGTCAAAGAACGGCATTATTTTCGACCTCCCACTGCCGCTCCGTTCTAGTTTTTTTTTTTGGTCGCGGTAATCTTTTTTCAACTTTTTTAGTTTGTTGATCAGCTGATCCACAATCCGCTGATATCCCGCTTTGACCATCCCCTGCTGGATATTTTGAAAAACGGGCTTTGTCCGGCAGGCCCCGTCCAGCTTGGTTTGGACTTCGGCGGAAGACCACAAAACCAGGAAACACTGGGTCTCCTCCTCTGACCACTGCTGCTTTGTCTTGTCCATTTTGAAAAATGCAGGTGAAGACCGTGTTTGCGCATGTAGTCCTGCTCACATAGCCACGCCCCCAGCCTGCTGACGTAATCGGGTCTTGCTTAAAGGCCGATATATGCTCTGTTTTAGACGTAACGCGTAAGCACGTAAGATACATAACCCCCCCTTGCGCAGTAAAATATCCCCCCTTACGTGCTTAAGTGCGTCGGCCCAAATTCCTGACTATGCGACTAAAACACTACGGCCCTACGCAGCTCGCAAGGACTGTGATTGGCCAGCTACCCACATCAATCAATGGACGCACATCCCATCTCCGTCTCCGTCTCCGTAAAAGTTCTTCTCGTATCCTTTTCCTCCTTCGCAATATAATCATTTGCTTTTCAATGCTTATCAGCTTCAGCTCCCTCAACTGTCTTCGACTCAACCTTAACATCGTTCAGACTCAGAGTGTGGAAAAAGACCGCTAACCTAAAGCTACTGCTACTCTTCTTCCGCTACGATTTCCACTTCCACGCCAACAGATTCGTTCCGTTGCTCCCCCTACCTGTTCTGGCGGAGAATCCCCTTGCAACACGCGCAATCCTAAAGGAACCTTACGGGGACCGTAAATCAAAACGTGTCTAAAACAAGTCCCTTGTGTAAATTACGTGCTTACGTCTCTGCGTCTAAAACGACCCTAAATAGGCCTTTAGACTAGCAAAGACTTGGTGCTAGCTCTAGCTCCCATTCTGAGGCTCGGGGCTGGAGCTTTGGCGGTGGAAAAGCAAAGAGCAGGTTCTTAGTCAAGCTCTAGCTCCCAGCAAGCTCTAGCTCCAGCTCAGTGGAAAAGGGATGCATGGGAGCTCAGCTGGCTCCCACCTTACTCGAACCCTGGCTATAGGTCTTTTTACACTTCAGAGCCGGTTCGGTCGCAGCTTGGCACGCCCTGCGATTTCACCTTCTTCATGTGGAAAACCGAGGGGGTCAAATCCCCCGTTCGTCACGGCGCGGGGTTTGGTTAACTGGGGAAGGCGGGGCTGTGCACGGAGTCTCTGACATCTCAACCCGGTATCATGAGATCTCGTGCTCATGCGCATGAAACGCGTTAATCTATTGAATCGTGTCCCAGAGTACAATTGTTCGACTTTTTTCGTGAAACGCATCACGAGATGTTAACCAATGCATTCTGAATGCACATCCTTCACAACTATATTCTTCGTCATAGCTATCAAACCAAACATCCTTCACATTCACCGAGCGACGATTTTGAAAGTAAAATGCACATTTCTCGCTAAACTGTTTACATAAACACTTTTAATGGCGTAACGCTAAAATATCATATTTTCCACCCAGAATAAAAAGTATGTGCGCCATTTTCACAGAAAAATATCCTAAAAACTATCCAAAAGGAAAGATGCTCACAGCGTCTATCCGTGACGTTGTCACGGATAGACGCTTTTAATGGCGGGTTACGCCATTAAAAATGTTTATGTAAACATTTTTAGCGAGAAATGTGCATTTTTTTTCATAATCGTCGCTCGGCGAATGTGAAGGATGTTTGGTTTGGTTGTTATGACGAAGAATATAGTTGTGAAGGATGTGCATTCAGATTGCATTGTTTAACATTTCGTGATGCGTTTCACGAAAAAAGTCGAACAATCGTACTCTGGGACACGATTCAATAGATTAACGCGTTTCGTACACATGAGCACGAGATCTCGTGATACCGGGTTGGACATCTTTAGAATAATTATTGCATACTCCCGAATGTTTTCATTTTTTTTTATGAATGAAGACACCCGCATGCAATAATGAGTTCACTCTGAGTGTAGACTACAAACGCCATTAACTATGGTCAGGGATGTTCGTTACTGTCTAGACAGGGTCCAATAAATAGTGAACTTCACAGCCTCACCGAAGCGCCTACAGTGCTTAATGCAAACAATTGCAACAAAAAACGCCTGCAGAAATTCTCAGACACCCGCTGGTCTCAGCATGATAGCCAATGTCTTATGTCATTGATCAATATGAGAACATACGATGGTTGAATTAAAATCTGAGGGAGACAGCAAATGCAGCTCGAAAGCGACCTCCCACACAATAGCAATGGAATCATTTGATTTTATTGTGACGTGGTGTTTGATCGGTGCATTTCGGCTGCGCATGTATTTTTGGAATTTTTAATTGCTGCAATAAATGATGTTGTTGTTGACTTCTAACATCTATCTTTGCTGTTTAAATCAGTCGTCTTTGAGTAGGCCTAATATATCGGCGGTAACCACTGTTTTTGGTTGCGAAGTGGCTCAAGCTGGGCATTCCGTGGTATTGGTTGTATTTTAATAAAACGCATCCAATACTAGGAATGTCCGCTGGTGACGCCACTGAGGCTATAGTAGGCTAACGGTGGTCTATACAGCATCCTACGAGAACCCTGGAGTACTCGTTAGCTATAAGTGTTTTTACGACGTTCGTTACCAACGATGCTTTTGGGAAACTGCGTGAAAACTGTACGATGCTCGTACGACGCACTTATCGATCCACTTAGGCTAACGATGCTTTCGGGAAACTGGGCCCTGAACTCTTCATCTTTATCACACGTCTTACTGATGGGTGTGTAGCCGGCATGGGCAGAGATGTATACTGGGATACGATGCGGTCTGAAGTCTACAGTTCTGTAGACGTGCCCCCTCTGGAGAACCAAGTGTTCGGGAGGCCATCCTAGCAGCAGTTACATGAACTGGAATGTCCTACAAGACATTCCCAGAGAGACTGGGACCCCCAGTGAGAAACCCCTCATAAGAGATGGTAAACACCTTGGGTTAGAGCTGGTGTCCCTCTTCTTGGCAACTAAAATGCAACCAAGGTCTCCCGTCAGAGGAGCATATGTCAACGTTCCCCTCCATAGATCTTGAAGCACCAGTGAGGGTTTCTTTACTTCAGCTGAAGAGCAGTTTAAAGAGGGGCCTGGTTTTTGAGGTTTCTAAGAGCATTTTTGCACGTCGGGGGTAGGAAGGGTAGCTTCGCCGCAGGTTTTAAGACTCCTCAATTTGCGCTTATGGAAACGTCTTCTTGCAAATATCCCAACATACTCTCGATGTGGAATCCCATTAGTCGTCCATCATCACTATTCCTAATCAGTGTAGCCCCAGTTTGTAGCCACTGATTTGAACCACTCAGTTGGCCGAAATCCAATCATCCTGCACAATGTGTTGGGCAGGAATGAAAGCCAGGTGTTGGCCGGTCCAGCTCTTTGGGTCCTCTGGATTGCTCCAGTATACATGTTGCCCGCTCCGTCCCTTTGATGTGTGAGTAATTGCATAAACAATCCAGAACCATCAGGTCAAAGAATAGACCTGCTTCCAAACGATGGCATACCAGTCAGTTCAAGCTTTTGAGAAAAAGGTTTTCAACAATCAAATCAGACCATAACAACACTCGCCTCACAAGTGAGTTTCACATACCAGCTCATTTCAATTCACGTCCATGTCAAGTCAAAAAGCATGCACACATACACACGTCATGTCAAACATGTCACGTCAAAACTTGTCAACGCATGCATGTTTTACTCAACACCAGTTTCAATCCTAACTTTGTCACATGTAGCACCAGTTACCAGCTCAAACCCTGGCCACACTGACCCATGTAGAACCCTATACGAGGTCCAACCCTAGCCACATGTAGAACCCTATACCAGGTCCAACCATAGCCACATGTAGAACCCGGCAAGACGAGGACGGCGTCTATTCGACGCGCCCATCGTCTTCTTCATTTAATTTCTGTCGCTCTACATTCGTCATCTGGTATAATTGATACGATTGGCTATGAGCTACGTACAGACTCATATAATAAATAAACGGCTCCGGGCAATCGTAAACCACGCCTCAAATACGAGAAAATTAATGTGTGGTTCCCAGAACTCACCTCAATGTAGATTGAGATGAGGTCTGGCGTACACCAGGCTAAAACTTTCCCTGGGTGAGTGCAAACTTACTTATGACCGACCCCGGTCAGAGTTACTTTTAAGGGGGTCGGTCAGGTAGGTTAGAGGTACTTTCCGCAGGTCCACATTCGACATACGCAAACAGCTCCCTGTGTACACTGCACCTGGTCTTGGTGAGGTGAACAGTCAGTCGAAAGTGACCATCCAGTGCTTTAAAATCCGTTGTCTAGGTGCCCCAGTGTACTCACAAACCAAAGGTTTGCTCATGGAAGTGACGGGAACAGAAACATGTCCTCCGTGTTAAGTCCTACCACTCCGAGTCTCACCTGCAGACCGACCTCCAGACACTCTCAACTCAGAGTCTCACTTCCTGAGACTCAACTGCAGCCTCAGCTGTCGCTGTCAGCTAATGAGCACCTCAGCACCGGTCAGTACAGCAAAAGCACACTAAAGCTAACCCCATTCCTAATTACGTAACACAGGAAAGACTTCTGGTCCACACAGAGATCTCATAACATTATTGCTTTTCCAGACCCAAGCCTGGGTCTATTTTCGGACGTGGTTTGAGAGGCGAGCTGAGGCGGGCTGAGCTAGGAGGAGACGCAGAACAAAGTGCAATACATGGGAGTCATCATGGAATTCCCCATCCAAGTGGAACGCAACAGAAAACATTCTAGACACAAAATATAATAGATGCCATACTTCCCACACCAAACATGATTAAATATATGAATTTAATATTAAAAACAAAGTTATATTAAGATTGTGTGTGTGTGTGTGTGTGTGTGTGTGTGTGTGTGTGTGTGTGTGTGTGTGTGTGTGTGTGTGTGTGTGTGTGTGTGTGTGTGTTCGTGCACACGCGTGTCTGTGTGTATGTGTCTGTGTGTGTGCTATATAATGTCCTTCACACAAATAAGTAACTGATGAATAACATGCGTGCAGTTACTTTTAGGACCTGGGACGACTCAAGAGTGAACCAGAGTGAAGCTCCTCTACACAGAGTGAACCAGAGTGAAGCTCCTCTGCACAGACTAAAGTGCCTACACACTCAGAGTGAAGCTCCACTCAGCACCTGAATCCTTCCACAGCTGGGCTAACCCACAGCAATTATCTCTACATTAGCTTCCATTTACATCAGGACCAGACACATTCTCCTCAATTCAGCTGGCAAAGTGTAGTACTGTAGTTGTGGTTGTCTGGCACTCTACATATGGCAGAAGAACGCACGGTTACACCCCTTGTGAAAGTTGATATCTTTGAATGGAAATCGAGATGTTGACAGTGTTCTCTCTTTTATTGTAGTTTGGGACGATTGAGAAGAGCGGTACTATTTTACCATGTGTGCACACTTCAATTGTGTGTGTGTATGTGTTGGAACATATTTTTGTGCATACTTTGTGTGTGTTAGGGTTAGGTAAAACTGGTGTTGTAGCAAGTGAAATGAGTCTGTCTGAGCACACATCCAAGTAAAGATACCATCTGCTGTCCAGAAAAGAGCACACACTTGCTTCAACTCGCTTGTATGAGCTCATGTCCACGAAAACACACACAACCACACACACACAGAGACACACACACACACACACACACGCACACACGCACGCACGCGCGCACACACACAGACATACTGTTATGTGCAGATCTGCTCCATGTTTTGCAGTGCTCCTAGAGCTCTAGCCACCACATCAGTTACTGTGCATGTCGACAACCACCAACGACCCTCACCATAGTACACCGCACGCACGCGCGCACACACACACACATACTGTTATGTGCAGATCTGCTCCATGTTTTGCAGTGCTCCTAGAGCTCCTCTTTCAGCCCCTCCTTCTCCTCGTTACCTGGCACCTGCTGTTGCCTTTAAAGCCTGGGAGGCTTCACTCACTCGGTCTCTAGCCAGGGCCAGTCGTATGGTTCCCATTCACCAGTCTGATTAACCTTTGTAACAATAAACCCAGTTTTCTTATATTTAATCCTTGTTTGTCTACTTCATGTTACTTCCCTCGAGCCGGGTCGTAACATATTGGGGGCTCGACCTGGATGAGTTTTGCAGAGTCTATTTTTCTCCTAGACAGAGTAACCCGGTATGCTTTGGTGGTGTTTGGCAGTGTGGCTGTGAGCAGCTTCTTTTCATGGTGAGTATGGTGAGTATTGAATCTGAGTGCTATGATTTTAAGTTGTGAGTGATCTCCCTGGTTAGTTTGGGAGTGTGCTGGATGGGCAGAGCAATCTATCCTTCCATCGGTGCACTATTTGTTGTTTTGCCTTTTATTTTTGAGGTAATCCTGGGTGGAGACGTGTTCTCTGGTGGGGGCGAGCATTTCAGGGCCTTGGTCACATGGCTGAGGTTAACTGAGCTTTGCTTTAAAGAAGCCTCGAGCCCGGCACGCCGAAGAAGACAGTTAGGGTTAGTTTAAAGTTAGGCAGGGACCAGGGGGCTTGCTTAGATGATCATTTGCACTCGGAGGCTTGCTCACTGTGCTCAGCAGTGATTGATTTGTAAAGTTGTTTGAGTTAGTGATTGCTTTATGGGAACAGTTGTGGTAACGTGTCCAGGGTCCTAGCTTTGTTTTGTACAGCTTGTGGATTTGTCAGGTGTGGTGTGTAACTTGACTTTGTGGGCTAGTTCTCCTGGAGGTTGTTACAAAACCCATTACCAGCAGGGTCCATTTTGGTAATGGGTTTTGTATGGCTAATATTTTGTGCTACTTAGTAACTAGATGGGAGTTATCAGGCCTATCTCTGTGATCATGGTTTCAAGAATCATTAGAAGGGATTTGTGATAAGCTTTACTGTTGGATGAGGTGTGTACTGGGCGTATTGGTTTAAGTTGAAACCTTCGGTAACAGCGATCGGTGTATTTTGTTATTTGTTTTGTTACTGAAGTTATCTAGTATGGCGGCTATCGATGCCTTTATTAGTGCTCCCTCGGAGGAGTTGCTTTGTCAGCTCACTAAAGAACAGCTCCTTAGCCTTGCCAGTCATTATGAGATTGCCAGTGGTGATAAACGTCTTAAAGATAATTTAAGAGAAGCACTTAGGAGAAGGAGGCTTCCTAAAGATGTCGGCATTACCAACATATCAGCATCAACTTGTTCTTCCTCAAATGTCAGATGCTGTGCTGGAGTTCAGGTTGAAGGAGTTGGAGTTTCGAGAATTGGAACTCTTTAAAGAGGAAGAGGTTAAAGAAAGACTGTGGGCCCTATTTTAACGGTCTGAAACGCAAGTGGGAAAGCGCAAAGCGCAAGTAGCTTTGTGGGCGGTTCTACGGCGCTATCGCTATTTTACAGGCGGATAAATGACACTTCCGCCGCGGCGCAAGTGTCAAAAGGGTTGGTCTGAAGCAGCCTAATTACCCGTAGGTGTGGTTTGGGCGTAACGTGCAATGAACCAATCAGAGCGTTATTTCGCATCCCCTTTAAGAACGATCGGCGCATGTTCCATGGCGGATTGCTATTATGATGGCGGGTTTGCCAGGCGCACGCAATGAAAGGTTCACCACATACCGATGTGCTTGTCAGAGCAGTCAAAGAACGCGACTTGGCTTTATATGGGGATGGGAGAAACCCACCCAAAATTGCTTCCGTGAAAGCGGCTTGAGAGGAAATCGCCGTAATTGTTTCAGCAGCTGGACAAAATATTATTTTATATATTATTATTATTTTTATATTATTTTATCTTTATGGACACCACAATGATTTTCCTTGTGTGGTAATATTTTATTGTCCTTGTAATTATGTATGGTTTGCAAAAATGGGAACTGCTGTCCGTGTAGATGAGAGAAGCAATATATGCGCGAGGTGCACAAGCGATCCGTATGCATCGCATGCGCATGTATGCATGCGCCCTTAAAATAGCATCTGAACAACGCGCCACTGACTTTAGACCAGGTATTTCCTGGTCAGTAGCGCAATGGTTTTCAGAAACGTCAAAATACCGTTTGCGCCAGAACACGCCTCCTCCTTCCGCCGAACCGCCCCTTGGGGCGCAAGATCATTCCCTAATTTAACGGCGAGTGGCGCTGGTGGCAAAAGAACGCTCTGCGCCAGTTGTAAACTAGCAACGACACATGCGCCAGTGACTAAGTCACTTGCGCCGGATGCAAGATAGGGCCCTGTATCCTTAAGGAAAGACAAATGCACCTAGAACATGAGCGTTTCCTAAAAGAGCTTGAATTTAAGCATGCTGTTTTGAGCTCATCCAGTTCTGCCTCGGCTCAGTTTGATGTAGAGGGCAACATCAGACTAGTACCTCCATTCGCTGAGAAAAATGTTGAGTGTTACTTCGCATTTTGAACGAGTGGCTACTGTTTCAGACTGGACAATACATGCCTGGACATCGCTTTTGCAAAGTGTTTTGGTGGGAAAAGCACAAGACGCTTGCACTGCTTTCAACATTGAGGATATCAAGGACTATGAACAAGTTAAAGGTGCTATTCTAAGAACTTATGCCAGCGTTTTAGAGGCCTCAGTTAGCTGGATGAACAAACTTATGTTGAGTTTGCAAGAGAAAAGGAGATCAGTTTTAGTTCTTGGTTCAACTCACAGAAGGCGGCAACTAAGGAAGGACTTTTTCCAACCACTTCCTTCACCTGCTCAAAACCTCCTCCCACCGTTTCTACAGCTTTCACTAGAAGATCGGCTACTGTGAGTACTCTGTTAGAGAAGACTTGTTTTTATTGTAAGGACAGTGGTCACTTCATTGCCGATTGCCCTGTCTTGAGTAAGAAACGAGTCTCTTAAGCCTGTTGTCTTACTAAAAACTGAAAAATTGTGCTGACATCCAAAACATGGACCAACCCGCTCAAAAGAGTGAGCTGCCTGGTTCTTCGTCTTTCCTTATGGATGTTTTTGTTTCTCGTCACTGATCCTTCAAACAAGCAACCAATTAAGATTTGGAGAGATAGTGGAGCTTTTCAGTCTTTGATTCTACAGGACCTCTTACCGTTTTCTTTGTTTTTTTGTGTGTATCTGTCTCTGCCTATGCATAACCTTACACTAAAACTAGTCTTTTTTCTGTGGAAATAGCTGTAGCTGTGTGTTCAAGCATTCCCATTTAAAGGGTGTCATCTTGGGAAATTACCTAGCCGGTGGTAGGGTGCTTGCGGCTCCTGAGGTTGGCTCTTTTCCTGTAGTGTCAAAACGACCAGATGACCTTGAGAAGCAATACCCAGAAGCATTCCCTGTCTGTGTTCTACCCGTGCCATGTCAAAGAAGAAGAAAGAAACAAGACAAAGAAGCTGATTCTGATATTGCACTTTTTTTGACACATTTTTGGGGAAGGTGACATGTTGGGATTTGGTAAAGTGTTTCCCTCTTATTTTTGTTTTATCCTGTTACTTGAATAATAATATATGTATTCTTTCTATTTATTTTTATTTTTTTTAAAAATTTGACTGATCTGAGATTCTAAATAAACAGATTGTTTCTCTCGGGTCCTTTCGTCTTGCTTCTACCAGGCAGCAGGCTACAGACCTCAGCGTTACCAGGAAGTATCATTAGCTGGCTAGGCCTAACCCTAACCCTTCCCATTCAGGTTCTATTTCATGTAGGCTACGCCATCTAGGCTTCGCCTTATGGACTTGTCCCGTGCGTGTGCTCGCTCGCACCGAAAAATTTCAACTATGCACCAATCAATGTGGGCACCGCCTACATTTCCCACGGTACGTGTATATAAGGCGGCGCAAACCGCCACCCATCCTCTTTTTTTCAGCATTTGTATTGATCAACGGAAAACGTAGAAATGACCTATTTTTCTCCCCGTCGGTGGACCTCGCTGAGGCCATCGACATCTTCAGGGCCAGAGTTCTGGACGCCCAGAAGTTGACGTCGCCTCCTTGGACGACGTCTTTGCTGATTCTGCGTCCGGCTTCTCCCGCTCCGGGGCTTCCACCGAAGCTGTCGTTCCGAGGAAGAAACCATGCCGGATGGCCGATCTCTTCGGAGAGGTCATGGATGAGGCGGCGGCCATCAAGGGCATCTCTATGCCAGCCCCGTCTCTCGCCCCCATGTCGGATGACATGCAGGGCGAGTGTTTTCGCACCCTGTCTTCCTCCCGGCGGGCTACCCAGTGCCCCCTGTTCCCACCGGTTCAGTACCTTTTCACCGCTGCGGGTGGGGACCGCTCTACTCTGAAGGCCCGGGTGCGGGGCTTCACTGACTTCACCAGCGTTGAAGGGTGGGCTGATACCTGGAGCCTTCCCTAGCAGCGCTTCTCTGTCCGGGCGCCGGATGGCGTCCTAACGAGAAGCCGCTGCCCTCCGACCGCCTCCAGAAGTCACAACCTCGCCCTGCTCTCCTCTGCCCTTGTCTCCTCGTCGGTTGGCAGGGAGGCTTATGGCCCGGATGAGGCCGCAAGATGGCTGACTGTTTCACGCTTCTCCAGCGCCATCCTCCAGCTATGCCTATTATATCATATTGTGTGATCCAGAGGGCCATATGGCTCTCTCACACTGCGGTTCCGGAATGAGTGCGGGCCAGCCTCGTCTAGGGCCCATTAGCTCTGGATGGACCATTTGGTCTATCCGGTTCTCAGAGGTGCTCGCGCACCAGCAGTCCGTCCGTGAGAATCGTTCCCGGTTCGGGGCGGTTCTCATGGGCTCCTCCCACCAGCAGGCCAGAAGGAAGCAGGGTCCAGGCCGGCCACAGTGCTCCAGGGGGCCGCCCCAACCCCGATGCCGCAGCCGGGGAGAGCAGCACCGCGGAGCCAGAAGTTTTGCAGGCTTACTCCCACTTTTTCTTTTCCTAATAAATATAAAAAAGAATGTTTGACCGAACGGCAGTACATACACCCTAAAGAGCGATATTCCTCTAGGCTGCCTCTTTCCCCACCTCAGCCCAGTGGCTGTAGGTTGGCGGCTGGACAGCGTGTTTACATAACCTCTTGTTCACCTGCTTCTAAGAAGCGGCGTCCCTTTGAGCTTCGTGGGCGGACTGGAGACTCATTACACGAGTCCGTGGATACGGACGCTTGTACTAGTTTCCCCACATTATCCCCTCTACCTCCCTTCTACAGTCTGTGGAGGGTGAGAAGACGGGTCTGCGTGCAGTGGTTACAGCCAGCGGACAACGTGCGGTCACGAGTGCTACGGCTAGATGGCTTGTTGCCTGTTCAGCGGATATGAGCGTGGCGTCTACACGGCTCGCTGTTTGTACAGCGACTAGCTCTGTAACGTCTACCACGCTCGCTGCGCCACCCCCCTTTCATGGGATTCCCCCCTTGATCCACACACTGTGTGGAGGCGGTAGGGGCCGAGGAAATTCAGAATGCTCACTATCAGAGCGCTGCTCCGATGTGTGAGAGGGCGACTGCTTCACATCCCTGGATCTCAAGGATGCTTACTTCCACGTCCCTGTTCGGCAGGCGCACAGGAAGTTTCTCCATTTTGCCTTTATCGGGGTGGCGTACGAGTACCATCGACTGCCATTCGGCTACTCCTGCCCACGCACCTTCTCAAAGTGTGGAGGGTTCTCTTTTACCTCGACGACTTACTTATTCTGAGCAACTCAGAGGAAGCTGCGAGAAGGGACACCATGACGGTGATAAACCATCTCTTCCTGGGTTTAGCCATCAACTGGGAGAAGAGCTTCCTGCTCCCCGGCCGGCAGATAGTCTACTTGGGGTATTGTCTAGACTCAGCCGCCGTGACAGTGATGCTCTCGCCTCTTTGGCGAGACACCACCCTGTTGGCACTGTCCCGCTTTCGCGTTCTCAGAAACGTGACCGCTCTGTCCACCATGAGCCTGTTAGGGCTGATGGTAGCCGCCCATCCCGTGGTTCCCCTGGGTCTGCTCTTTATGAGCAGACTTTAGTGGTGGTTTTCTCGCTAACGGTTGGACCACGTGCGACGCAAGCTCGGGGTGCTCCTCCTACCCCGTTCGGTGTCACCAGGCCTGGAATATTGGGGGACCCCCCCCCCCCCCCGCCCTTCTAAGAGGTGTTCCCCTGGGCAGAGTGACGTCCTACGTAGTGGTCTTCACGGACGCCTCGTTGATGGGTTGGGGAGGAACGTGCCTCTCACTCGGTGGGGGGAAAGTGGCGCATGCCCCCTACAGTCCACATAAATGTGCTGGAACTCGTCGCTGTGAGAAAAGTGCCGTTGCATTTCTTTCACCTGGTATGTGGCCGCCACGTTCTGATCAGGACAGTGTGTCGGCGGCAGTGGCGTACATAAACAAACGGGGGGAGTGTGCTCCTCTGCTCTCCAACGAAAGGCGGTCAAGCTCTGGCTTTGGGCTCATCAGTATGAGCGCCCTGCATATCGCGGGCCCGCATATCGCAGGCCCGCATATCGCAGGCCACTCGTTGCGTCCCCGTGTGGCGGTTACATCCCGACATTGTCAGACTGATCTGGCATAGGTTCGGGACGGCTCAGCTGGACCTGTTCGCGTGCAGGGAGAACACGCACTACAGGTGGTGGTTCTCTCAACCCGCGGGATCTTCCCCCCCCGTTGGGGGGATGCGTTGGCGCACACGCCTTGGCCGTGGGTTCTATTGTATGTGTTTCCTCCGCTCCAGCTGATCCTTCCTCTTTTGGAACAGACAGGAGAGATTGTCCCTGATTATTGTCAGACAGGAGAGATTGTTCCTGATTATGGTGGCTCAGTCCGGAGAACCGCTCCGCTCAGAGCTGGCGGTGTTCTCACGGACGGCGCCGTGGCCGGTACCATTCAGACCGGATGCGCTTTCACAGGCCCATGGAACGGTGCACCACCCGCCCGATGTATCGGGACGGCTGTTGGTCTGGCTCCTGAGAGGTTGATCCTGCAGGGCAAAGGTTTGCCTGAAACAGTTATCAACACTATTCAGGGTGCACCTTCTACTTCTTCCCTCTATGCGGCAAAGTGGTGTGCTTTCTGATTGGTGTGACAGGAACCACGCTGTCCCATTGCGAGGTGGGAAGTGTGCATGCGTTTCTACAGCACTTATTGGAGAAGGGTTTGGATTTTTCCACTATCAAGGTCAATGCGGCAGCTGTTTCGGCTGGCCATGCGGGGTGTGATGGTGGACTGATCTTTAGCCATCCACTGGTCTTGCGTGGGGCTAGACGGGTTAGGCCTGTTTCTCGCGTGCCTACACCACGCTGGGATCTCCTCACCGTGTTGCGCCGGTTATCTAGGGACCCTTTCGAACCTCTGTCTCAGGCCCCATTGGATGCCCTATCCTTTAAGACGGCGCTCTTATTGGCTTTGGTTTCTGCCAAGCGGGCCTGTGAGCTGACCGCTCTGGCTGTCAGCCCGAGCTGCTTGTTGCTTAACGAGGACAGCTTCTTTGCGCTGCTCAGACCTAATCCTGCGTTCATCCCTAAGAACATTAATAGTTCTTTCCAGTCGAGATATTGTGCTTAAGGAGTTGCATCTCCTGTGGCCGGTGCGGGCGCTGGCTATGTACGTGAAACGCTCGGCCGCGTTCCGCACCACACAACAGTTTGTGTGCTATAGCAACGCTAGCAGGGGCCGCGCTCTCTCTAAGCAGCGGTTTTCTCACTGGATATGTGAGGGTGTTTGCTTAGCCTACGCTCAGCAGGGCTTAGCGCCACCATTGGGGGTTAAAGCTCACTCTACATGGGGCGTGGCCGCTTCAACGGCTCTACTCGGAGGCATTCTGGTGGAAGACATTTGCGCGGCTGCGTCTTGGTCTTCCCCCGGCCCCTTTGTCCATTTTTACATGTTAGAGAAATCCAGGGGCTCACTCGGCAACTCTGTGTTGGAGTCCGGTGCCCTTTTTACGGCTTAAGAATGAAGGCATGTTCTTTTAAGCGGCAACGTTGATTTTCCTCTTGCCGGATGGAGAGTTGGACTTGACTGCCAGTATTTCTCTCCTGCCATCTTTCAAATGGAAAGCGGAGAAGAGAGGTTCCTATTGACGAGTTGGTTTTGTCTGCCAGTATGGCACTCCCGCCGTTTTTTAAATATGAAACGGACGAGAGGAGCTCCTTATTGGAGAGTCAAACTCCGTAGCTCCGCCCCCGGTGGTAGCGGACCTAATGGTAACCGTCTTGGCCGATTCATACCTCCGGAACCAAACAGAACGGTCCGTATCCGTATTTACCGTAGGGTGTGAATGGGTCTTATTACTCTGGTTTTTCCCTGCACATTTTATGGATTCAATGAAGGAAGGATTGCGGCCGGAGTCTTTGCAGACTCACTTTTTTCTCTTTATCATCGCCTTGCTTGATCTAGGAGGAATTCGTTTTTTATTAAGCTGTTGTGATGCACATCCTCAGCTTTTTTGAGTCTTATGTGCCCTAGTGACTTAAGTTTTTTTTGACTGGGGTCCAGCAGGAGTAGCTTACATTGATTGGGCTCCGCTCGCAGCTTCCCCTTAGCCCATAAGGCGAAGCCTAGACGGCGTAGCCTACATGAGATAGAACTGTCGTTCTATTATAACTCTAGTTCTATGATTGTAGGCGTAGCCGTCTAGATTCCCACCTGATGTACGCTCCAAATGCTGAAATAAAAGGGAGGATGGGCGGCGGTTTGTGCCGCTGTCGTGCCAAAAAGTGATCGTCTGCCAGAATCTGATTTGTGGCCGCGGGAGCGCGCACAGCAGCCCGTTGAGCGGTAGCGCTACAAAGCGTCAGATTTCCTTTAGATTAAATGGTCATAATATGCATATACACACTAAACTGTACATCCGCAATTATAGCAAAGGTATGCGTCTTATAAAGTTTAACGTTTGTTGCGTAATCATCACAACTGTGGCCAAAAGAAGGGTAGTTTGTAGCGAAATAAGGCAAGGCAATTACGTGATAGACATGTTTCTACAGTATGTTTGATTATATGGGTGCGTTTTCAATAAAGAAATTATCACTTTTGCAATGATCCTTGTGACTCTGCATTGTTTTTTTTATCTGATCTGGGTCCTACGTAGGCCTAGTAGCCTAGCCTATTTGCTTCCCATGTTTGTGTTTTGTATTTAATGTTTATGCCTACTATTAAAATAACAGTTTTCACCTGCCAACAATTTATTGGAAGCCAAATGCAGTTACTGAATGGTTATTTCTGCCTAAATATGACTTGATCTCATTCATGAGCTTCATAATATCAACACTAGGGCTCATATACACTAGAAGTCATATTTAGGCAGAAATAACCTTTCAGCAACTCCATTTGGCCTCCAATGAATTTTTGGCAGGTGAAAATGCACATTTTGTGTTGTAATGGTTTAAAAGAGTGCCACACTGTCTTGTGAGCTCTAGTGTTTATATTATGAAGCTCAAGAATTAGATGAAGTCATATTTAGGCAGAAATAACATAACAGTAACTGCATTTGGCCTCCAATCAATTTTTGGCAGGTGAAAACTGTTTTAATAGTAGGCATAAACAATATTAGATATATAAAACATATCCAAACATGGGAAGCAAATATAAAGTAGGGCCCAGGTCAGATAAAAAACAATACAGAGTCTCGAGGATCAGTGCAAAAGTGATAATTTCTTTATTGAAAACACACCCATAAATCACATTCATTATAGTATAATTTTCAAAGACGGGGCTAAACAAAGGCATCGGACATACCAAGCACATACTGTAGAGACATGTCTATCATGTAATTGCCATGCCTTATTTCGCTGTATATGCATGTTATGACCGTATAATCAAAAGAAAATTAGACGTTTTATAGAGCTACCGCTCAACGGGCTGCTGTGCGCGCTCCCGCGGCCACAAATCAGATTCTGGCAGACGATCACTTTTTGGCACGACACCACCTTATTTACACGTACCGTGGGAAATGTGGTCGGTGCCCACGTTGATTGGTTCATAGGTGAAATTTTTCAGTGCACGTGAGCACGCGCAGCGCACGGGACAAGCCCATAAGGCGAAGCCTAGACGGCTACGCCTACAATCATAGAACTAGAGTTATAATATAACTATCGTTTCATTGGTCGGCCCCCCCTGATGCTGCTTGAGCCATACCACGCCATTTTGTGATTCTGGACTGCCACTCAAAATGTCTTTCATTCATCCACCTCACCTCTCTCTCTGTCTCTCTGTCTGTGTGCAAAGGACGGGATTGGTTGTTTTTGAGTTTGTCAGTGACCAAGCAGGCCAACAGGTTCCAAGGAGGCACGGAAAGCGACAATGAATAAGAAATGATGTTGCCACAATGCTTTAAATATTATTAAAAATTGAAATTGTCCACGTCATAATCCTCAGAGACATATCGATTTAGTGTGTGTGTGTGTGTGTGTGTGTGTGTGTGTGTGTGTGTGTGTGTGTGTGTGTGTGTGTGTGTGTGTGTGTGTGTGTGTGTGTGTGTGTGTGTGTGTGTGTGTGTCCGAGCTAAATCAGTACAGCAGTACAGTGCTGCCATCTGCTGTTTGGGTTTGCACCCGTAAACGTCAGCCCATCAAACATCAGATACTAATGTATGGTTGTACAAACTGGCTACAGTAGAGTAACTTCTAATGAATAATTTTCTACCACTAAATGTGACTCATGCTGTTGTTCTCAAAACAAAAACGACTAACGAAGTTGCTTACACGTGACTCATGCTGTTGTTCTCAAAACAAAACGACTACGAAGTGCTACACGTGGTTTAATTCATTCATGTTATCATTTGTTTTTCCGCGTTATTTAAGTCCAAACCTACGAGCAGCCATAAATAACCATATGGCCATATATCCCGACACGGGACAGGTGCACACGTGTATGAACAAAGATGAACCAAAAGGTGCTGTGGATTTTACAGTTTTTCGCTTTGGTACATTTCTCAGATCAGAATTGAAATTTGCAAAACATTAAGTGCATTTCTCAAAACAATTCGTACAAATAGAAAAACACCATGGATTTCATGCAAAAGCAAGTCTCTTGCTCAAAATCTTCAGTTTGTTTCTCAAAAGTTAATATCTGTGTCAATGAACATGTCAGTGCCACCAAAATGACAATTCCTTGCGTCATTGTGTTCGGATAAGACAGTCAAATTGCTTAGTCATGTTGCAAGAGACTGGACAAGATTCACATTTACGGTTTGACTGTTCGTACTGTAATTTGTTGACAGACCATGTCATTGCTAGAAATGTGAACATTTCCTTAGGGTAAACTACATGCATTGCTGTAGGAATTACAGTGCAGTCATCCTACACCGCCTGACGTTCCGTTGGGCCACAAATTCAAATAAAGGGAACACTAAAATAGCACCCTAGATCTGAATGAATGAAAATATTTTTATTAAATACTTTGTTCTTTACATAGTTGAATGTGCTGACCACAAAAAATATCAATGGAAATCAAATTCATTAACCCATGGAGGTCTAGATTTGGAGTCACACTCAAAATTAAAGTGGAAAAACAGACTACAGGCTGATCCAACTTTGTAATGTCCTTAAAACAAGTCAAAATGAGGCTCAGTAGTGTGTGTGTGGCCTCCATGTGCCCGTATGACCTCCCTACAACGCCTGGGCATGCTCCTGATGAGGTGGCGGATGGTCCCCTGAGGGATCTCCTCCCAGACCTGGACTAAAGCATCTGCCAACTCCTGGACAGTCTGTGGTGCGACGTGGCGTTGGTGGATGGAGCGAGATATGATGTCCCAGATGTGCTCAATTGGATTCATGTCTGGGGAACGGGCGGGCCAGTCCATAGCATCAATGTCTTCGTCTTGCAGGAACTGCAGACACACTCCAGCCGCATGAGGTGTAGCATTGTCTTGCATTAGGAGGAACCCAGGGCCAACCGCACCAGCATATGGTCTCACAAGGGGTCTGAGGATCTCGTCTCAGTACCTAATAGATAGATAGATAGATAAGTACTTTATTCATCCCCACAGGGGAAATTCAGGTGTCCAGCAGCCTACAGTGTGTTGTCCAGACAAGCATTTACCAAGCAATACACTCATACAAACACAAGTAAAGACACAGACAATAACGGTTGTTAAAGGAAAAGTAAAAAGGCTACTATCATTAAGAATAAATATAAATTAAAATTAAAAGTTTAAAATTAAAAATGAATGCGCATCACCAGGGTCCATTATGCAGCCTTATGGCGGCTGGAATGAAAGACCTCCTGTACCTCTTCGGTCCTGCAGCGCACAGAGAGAGGAGTCTGTCACTGGCGGCTACTTTGCTGGGCAACCACAGTATCATGTAGTGGGGTGGGCTCCTGTTTTTCTGATGATGGCTTTCATCATCTTCCTCATTCTCTGTCCTCCACTCAATCTCCTACAGAAACCACCCTCCTCCCCAACACTGACACACACTTCCTGACTAGTTTGTCCAATCTGTTACGGTCCCTGGCTGCCATACAGCTGCCCCAACACACCACTGCAAAGAACACTGCACTGGCCACAACTGACTGGTAGAACAGATACAGCATGTCATTGCAGACTTGGAAAGATGTTAATTTCCTGAGGAAATTTTTGTAGGCTGCATCTGTGTGGACTGAGGTAGATGGTGTGCCTTACGCCTCCCAAAGTCCACGATCATCTCCTTGGTTTTGGCTACATTGAGCACAAGACCATTGCACCTGCTCCAGGATGTGAACTCTGAGATGACCCTTCTGTACTCTGCCTCATCTCCTCCCCTCACACAAGCTGCCACAACAGTGTCATCAGAGTATTTTTGTATGTGACATGATGGTGTTTTGAATGTGAAGTCTGATGTGTATAGGGTGAAGAGGAAAGGTGATAGTACAGTTCCCTGGGGGGCCCCAATGCTTGTGTCCACTGTATCTGAGACTATGTCCCCAAACCTGACATACTGTGGCCGTTCTGTAAGGTAGCCATTGATCCACTCGATGACAGCAGGCTCCATGCTCAGATTCTCAAGTTTGCCTCTCAGGATCTGAGGCTGAATGGTGTTAAACACACTCGAGAAATCAAAGAACATCAGCCTCACATACCCCCCTGTCCCATCAAGGAAAGAGAGGACTCGGTGGAGCAGGTAGAGGACAGCATCTTCCACCCCCATGTTAGCACGGTAGGCAAACTGCAAGGGGTCTAGTGCCTGCTGTAACTGTGGCCCCAGGAGCCGGAGGAGGAGCCTTTCCATGGTCTTCATGATCACAGACGTCAGGGCTACTGGTCTGTAATCCTTGACCCTGGAAGGTCTCCCCCCCTTAGGCACCGGCACTATGCAGGATGTTTTCCATTGCTTCGGCACCTGACTCGCTTGGAGGCTCCAGTTAAAGAGAGTGTGCAGAGGGACTGCCAACTCTGCAGCACAATCCCTTAGAAGCCTTGGTGGCATACCATCTGGTCCAGCTGACTTTCCAGGGCGTATTCTTCTGACCTCTGCCCTCACCTCCTCCACGCTCCAGCCGCTGGGTGTAGCAGGGCAGGAGGCAGAAGCAGCAGCAGAGGTGGAACAGCCGCTGGGTGGAGCAGAGCAGGAGGCAGCAGCAGAGGTGGAACAGCCGCTGGGTGGAGCAGAGCAGGAGGCAGCAGCAAAGTTGGAACAGCCGCTGGGTGTAGCAGGGCAGGAGGCAGCAGCAGCAGCAGAGGTGGAACAGCCGCTGGGTGGAGCAGAGCAGGAGGCAGCAGCAGCAGAGTTGGAACAGCCGCTGGGTGTAGCAGAGCAGGAGGCAGCAGCAGCAGCAGAGGTGGAACAGCTGCTGGGTGGAGCAGAGCAGGAGGCAGCAGCAGCAGAGTTGGAACAGCCGCTGGGTGTAGCAGAGCAGGAGGCAGCAGCAGAGTTGGAGCAGCCGCTGGGTGTAGCAGAGCAGGAGGCAGCAGCAGCAGCAGAGGTGGAACAACTGCTGGGTGGAGCAGAGCAGGAGGCAGCAGCAGCAGAGTTGGAACAGCCGCTGGGTGTAGCAGAGCAGGAGGCAGCAGCAGCAGCAGAGGTGGAACAGCTGCTGGGTGGAGCAGAGCAGGAGGCAGCAGCAGCAGCAGAGGTGGAATAGCTGCTGGGTGGAGCAGAGCAGGAGGCAGCAGCAGAGGTGGAACAGCCGCTGGGTGTAGCAGAGCAGGAGGCAGCAGCAGCAGCAGAGGTGGAACAGCCGCTGGGTGGAGCAGAGCAGGAGGCAGCAGCAGAGGTGGAACAGCCGCTGGGTGGAGCAGAGCAGGAGGCAGCAGCAGCAGCAGCAGCAGCAGCAGCAGAGGTGGAACAGCCGCTGGGTGGGCGTGGTGGAGAGACACAGACAGGAGCAAACCTACTGTAGTAGTGGTTAAACTCATTCGCTAAAGTAGCATCCCCTTGAGTCCCACCTCCTTTCTCCTTGTAGCCAGTGATCGCCCTCATTCCCTTCCACACTTCTCTTGTGCTGTTGTGCTGCAGTTTTTTCTCCAGCTTTTCCTTATGATCTTTCCTAGCTTGTCTTATGACCTTCTTCAAGTCACGTTGGATAGCTCTTATCCTTTCCCTGTCCCCGGCTTTGAAGGCTGCTTTCT
>OLKM01003055.1:0-7500 GCA_900291075.1 Melanogrammus aeglefinus | reverse complement strand
GATTATAACATGTCCTCAAATGATGAGATATAAGCCCAACAACAGAGCCCTGTTACTGGAGCCATGCAGTCATTTGACTATTTTCATAATTATATTATGCCATTTGATACACTTTTATCCAAAGCGTTGGATAATTCTGTGAGTGCATACATCGGATCCCATGTGCCTGTCAAGGCTGGTGAGGGTTCTTGGAGCAGCCTGGAACCCTCACCTGAACCCCAACGTGAACCCCAACTGCAAGATCCCAAGGCCACGTTCTCGCCTGGCTAAGGAAACGGAATGCATGCAATACGTCTATAGACGGAGCAGCACTGAGCCTCAATGTCTACCACTCCTTGAGGTGTGCCTTCTTTGGTAAAGGTTTTGTTTGTTCAGAGAGAACGTCGCTGTAGGAAGCACTGCAGGATGTGTTGTGAGCGGAGCACTATTGATCCAGGGTCCTTCTTTAGCAAGCGTCCAGACAGGCTACAACTACTCAGGCTAGGGAGTTGTGCACAGTGTCCATTGTCAGAACACGTGTCATTTACGAGTAGCCTCTGTTTGTTTTCGTGATCACCGTAAGGGCTGAAGTGTCTCTCCAGAGGGTTGGTTTTCTTTCTACAGTTATGTTGTGTGTTGTGTTGACTCAGCCTACTTCCTGGTAAAACTTGTGTGTTCAGCGTTCTGCTGGTCATGCTTGTCTCTGGATTGTGTTGTTGCTCAGTCTATCAAACTACAAATGTGGGCCACTTGAAGCCAAGGGTCATTGAGGCTGGGCGCCCAGCTGGGGGATGAGGGGCAGGACACAGCGACACGAGCAGCGAGGTTCAGGTACACACAAAGCTGGTCTGTAACGCTGCAGACTGCTGTTTACCAGCAGGGTGAAATCCATCTACATTCTGACAATTAGTCCATTAGTCAAAAGGAGAAACGACATATCACTGTTGGTACAGTAAAGATAGAAGATATAGAAACAAGTTCCAAGTGCTAACCATTTCTAGGTTAACCAATTCCCTGTATACAACAAAGATAGCTGGGATAAGATGCTGCACAATGCTATTGTTTTTAAGGGCAAGGACATGCAACATACAATAACTGTGTACATTAAGTGCCAGGATGTACAACATACAATAAGTGTGTACAGTAAGTGCCAGGCACAAAGCAAAGGTATCCAGATAATATGTTCTCGTTCTACATGGTTTATCTCTAGTGCTATTGAAGTTCCAAAAGTCCAACTGATAGTATCAGGGATAAAAAGGGAAAGGCCGCCAGTATCTGCTGCAGAAATCACATGATGTTTCATGTTCCATGAAAGCCTTAACTATAACCATTTAATCCCATGATGTTTCATGTTCCATGAAAGCCTTAACTATAACCATTTAATCACATGATGTTTCATGGTTATAGTTAAAGCCTTAACTATAACCATTTAATCACATGATGTTTCATGGTTAACCATTTAATCACATGATGTGTCATGGTTATAGTTAAAGCCTTAACTATAACCATTTAATCACATGATGTTTCATGGTTATAGTTAAAGCCTTAACTATAACCATTTAATCACATGATGTTTCATGGTTATAGTTAAAGCCTTAACTATAACCATTTAATCACATGATGTTTCATGGTTATAGTTAAAGCCTTAACTATAACCATTTAATCACATGATGTTTCATGGTTATAGTTAAAGCCTTAACTATGACCATTTAATCACATGATGTTTCATGGTTAACCATTTAATCACATGATGTTTCATGGTTATAGTTAAAGCCTTAACTATAACCATTTAATCACATGATGTTTCATAGTTATAGTTAAAGCCTTAACTAACCATTTAATGCCTTAGGAAATGTTTGAGTCTAGCAGGACACATCTTGCAGAGGACTTCTCGTGTGTGTGTGTGTGTGTGAGCGCGCGAGCTCAGGCCAGTTTGGTGGACCACTAGTTTTAACGTCAAGTCTGTATGACCTTTAACCCTCCGCTGTCATGAAGCTAGGGTCCCTTAGTCGTGATCTGTTGTAGAACCGTCTTGGGACCCCGAATTATCCTTGTGAATCTACCCCTGGTCTCTGTCAGAGATTGCCGAAGGCTCCTGAATGACTGCTTAGAATGACAAAGCATTTGGGTTGTAACACTAAACCAGACGCATGGGAACCATGGGACTTGAAGTTCCACGAAATCTAGCCTTCATCACAGTCAAGAAGTGAAATACTACAGCTGTTGTCAAGGAAGATCAACTAACCCTTATCAGATTTAATGAGTGGTGAGGGAGAAACTAACAAGCCAATGTGGCCGTTTTTTGTTTACTTCCATGTAGGCCGTAAAGTGATGATTTAATAAACGGGCACCATTAATGTTTGTAAGTGATGGATATGGACCTCCGCTTAAATCCCATGAAAGTTCTGGTGTCATGATGAATGCTCATATGGAGTTGTGAGGCAGGTCTGTCATCGTTCCTTCCTGCGTTGACCTTTCACATAGTGGATAAACCCGGCAGACTTTTTTTCCGTTAGGTTAACGAGAGATTTGCTATTGGAAACTGCATCGAATCGGTCTGGAATTTCCAAAGAACAAATGTCAGGTATCCGACATTCACCTGGGTCTGTTTTACCCTTGCTTAAGGCCTTCCACGCACACGTCTGTCTGGGTATGTCTCTGCTTGGTCGGAGGTGGAGAGACCACAAGCCAGGAAATGAAATGTATCTGCGGATTGGCCCCCCAGCCTCGTCATGGTTTACCCTAACCACAACGGGCCCAGTATCTCCTGAGCCGGTATCAGGTGCTGCAGGCGCTAGTCTTTAATGTCATTCACCAGGACAAACAGTCAGCCTTCCAGTTTGTAGCCTAGCTCTTCCACTGTCTAACTTGGATCCCTTGTCATCTCCATTTGTCCTTCATCATTGTAGGAGAAGCTGCTCTCAAATGTCTCCATCCTCAGCCAGGTAGTCAATACATGATGAAGGTGTTAACCATGAGTCTATCGGGATTGTTTTAGAATGGATTAAAAATTATCACTCTCTGGCGAACAGAATGTTGCAGCAGGCAAAAAAAAAAAAATAATCTATTTTTTTAAAATTTTTCGATTATTAATTTATCTGCATCGAGACAGAATCGTTCTAGCGATGCATCGAAGAATCTAATATTTTTCCCACCCCTACAAACTCACTGTATTCTCCATGTGAAGAATCTCAACTCAGATGGGGTTAATTGTTGCAGAAAGATATTGCATATTAAAGATGTAGACTGTCAGCATTCCGTGTTCTTGCCTTTATGTCGTAGAATGCACATAACATTGTAGCACAACTGTGAACTATAGTCTGTTTGAATTCTTTGATGCCAGTCAATGTTGCCTCCCAAAACATGCTTCACTCAGCCTAATGAATCATTCAGTTGAACACTGGATCCATGACTTGTTTAGTTTTAGTATTTTGGTCGGTGAACTGTTGATTGTGCATCCACTTTCGGCAACATTTACCATATATCCACCATATTTCACCTGTAATTGTCAAAAGTCCCTAATCTTATAATGGCTGTGTATAATCCGCTGTTTAAGATAATGCTAAGATAATCATTTATTAGTCCCACAGTGAGGGAATTTGCAGGGTCACAGCAGCAAAGAGAGAATAGTGAAATCCGTAGTGCAAGTAAATTTATATGGACTCTCGTGTGTGTGTGTGTGTGTGGTGTGTGTGTGTGTGTGTGTGTGTGTGTGTGTGTGTGTGTGTGTTGTGTGTGTGTGTTGTGTGTGTGTGTGTGTGTGTGTCAGCGAGAGCAGTGCAGATTATAGAGTGATTGCTGCAGGAAGGAAAGTCCTGCGGTACCTCTTCATCACACACCACGGGTGTCTAAGCCTATCACTGAAGGTGCTGCTCAGTGATGTGACTCGTGAAGGGGGTGGGACGTGTTCTCCAACATGGATGATGGCTTTGTATCATCCTCCTGTCACCAACCACCTCCACTGGGTCGAACAAGCACCCGGAAGAGTTGGCTTCTAATGCGTTGTTCGTCTCTCTGTAGCAGCCGTGATGCTGCTGCTCCAGCACAAAAGATGGCTGATGTCACCACAGAACATTAAAGGTTGTCAGGGGCACCACCTGCCCACCAAAGGAACTGTGTTTCTTCAGCAGAAAGAGTCTGCTCTGGCCCCCTTAGAGGGCATTGTTCATCCTGCTACAGTCCATTTTATTGTTTAATGTGTACTTCCAGGTACCACAGACTCAATGTCGACTTCCTGGACATTCATCGTATGGGTGGGGGATGTTCACGCCTGCCGAAGTCTACAACCAGCTCCTTATTCTCGTTGTTCTGGAGGTGGGTCCGCTGGCACCAGTCCACAAAGTCCCAGTTTAGTCCCCCGTTCTCTGTGTCGTTGCCGTCCCTGATCAGACCGAAGACCGCAGAGTCGTCAGGGAACTTCTGGAGGTAGCGGTGTGAGAGGTTGTACCTGAAGTCTACAGTGTGGAGGGTGAACATGAGGGGAGCCAGGACGGTTCCTGGGCGGCATGTGCTGCAGACACATTGTTGGATTGAAGTCCTTCTTCCGCCAAACTGGTGGACGGTTTGTAAGGTAGTCCAGGACCCAGGCAGCGAGGTGAGGGTCCACTCCAGCATGTTCCGCTAGCTTGTCCCTCAACAGAGATCATAGAACATGATCCTCACAGGGTGAGGGTGAGGGTTAGGGTTATGGTTAGCTTCCAGCTGTCTCCAGGTGGGAGAGGGATCTTTTGAGGAGGTAGATGATGGCGTCGTCCACTCCAATGCCAGACCGGTATGTTCATGTAGTTGTGTACTCATGGTATTGTAGTTGTGTACTCGTGGTATTGTAGTTGTGTATACGTGGTATTGAAGTTGTGTACTCGTGGTATTGAAGTTGTGTACTTGTGGTACTGTAGTTGTGTATTCGTGGTATTGTAGTTGTGTACTTGTGGTATTGTAGTTGTGTATTTGCGGTATTTTAGTTTTGTACTCGTGGTACTGTAGTTGTGTACTTGTGGTTTTGTAGTTGAATGTTGTTGTCCTTCTCCTATACTCTCAACACAGCTGTGGTGTGTGTGTGTGGACGCACACAAGTGAAGCATGTCTTGCAAGCATATTCATCATACTAAATTGTGGCTGCAGGTATCTTTTGTTGTCCTACTACTGAATGTTCAGCCAATCCTAAGCTTTTAAAAGGTGTTTAAAGGCCATTGTGTCTTTACTCATTAGAACAGGAGTGGCTCTTGCTGTGAATGATGTGATGATTGGTTCTAGGCTAGAGCCCACAGCGTAATCAATAGTCCGTATTGTGGTAGGCCACCTATAATTCTGGTGTGTTGTGTGTGTGTGATGTGTTGTGTGTGTGTGTGTGTGTGTGGTGTGTGTGTGTGTGTGTGTGTGTGTGATGTGTGTGTGGTGTGTGCTGTGTTGGTGTTTTAATGATAAGGACAATGAGACATGAAGCCTTCTGACCACAAATAAGAGATGGTTTACAAAAGGCAGTTGAGCTTTTCACAAGGGAATGGGATTTATGTTGAAATATAGCCATGGAAAAACGTTGAAACTTTTGAGGGAGGTTTTGCTGAGTTTGAGTAAATGTTACTTCTATTAATCCCATTTTAACTTAATTTCTAGTCGCTGTGTGGGAACTGGGGTAAGACAGTGCTTTGTAGTGTGTTGGGGACGCTCAGAGCCCTCTACAGCATTGTAATGCCATGCCGTCATCATGGGCAGTGGTAATGGCAGATGACCAGCAGCAGTTCAAGTGAAATCAAATGAGTGATGGACATGGTTGGGTTAGGGTAAGGGTTACTTACCCTAATTAAACATGGGTGTGTTAAGGGCTGCTCGCTGTGTCGCTGTGGATCTAGGGGGGTGGCACTGTCCAATATGATCAGCTCACAACTTAAACTCAGCGTGGGGGCCATCGCTGAAGACTTTGATTTGGTTCTTCAGTCTCTACAATGACGTTTGGTGACACATCATGTACCCTACAGTGATTTGTAAGGCTTTTATTCTGATCAAATTAGTTCATGAAAAGCAAATTACAAAAACATTACGTACATTATAATGATCAACAACAGTAGGGCTACAGTTTACATTACTACTTTTTATTTAATTTTCAATGAAAGAATACTTTTGTTCCTGGTTTTCCTCCTTCAACAAACAGGAAGGTATGTCCTGCAGCGCTCTTATCAGCACTAGGATGCTCTATCGCCAGTTTGGTCCTCACTGGTGTAAATATGTTCCAGTGGTCATGCTATCTTTTGTCTGAGGGGAGCCATTTCGAGTGTCAGTGTCATTACATGGGCCTGCAGATTCGCGGTCTGCCCGACAAACTTTCTTTTTGTCTTTTCTTTCTAAACTTCACTATTTTTTTTTAGTTATAGTATAGTTGCAAGCAACCATGCCAGGGTCCTACTGTATGACGGGTATGGTGGGGTAATGTACATATGGTAAAATTATTTGAATCCAGCATGTCGGACAGAATGATTGGTTGAGATTGGACTAGAACCAACAACGTGGACATGTAGACTGTTAAGAGCAGATTAGAAAATATTTTAAGAAATATAAGTCTTCCTTACGTGGAGGTATGGAAGACTTGTATGACTTTTTAACGGTTGAGAGCTGTTTCATATAGTATGTATATTTGTATACGAATTAGATTATTGTTGAATTTTACACAATGTCCCAGCTACTGACATTTGTGCGAGTTCGGCTGACCTTTTAAAATCTCCGGCAACAAATCTGTTTTTAGTCTTGCTTAGGTCAGTTGAGGTGCAGCTGCCTGAATCCAATGGTTGCCATATGCGCTGCATTTTGAAAGTTGTTCATCAGGGCGAATGGTGCAATGTATACATCATTTTCATCTATTGCATTTTAGAGGAAATGGCAGTATTTTCACGGCTGAACTTACAGGCCTTTTATAGAGCACCTTTCATGTTATTGTGGCATTTTTGATTCCTGATTCATTTTAAGCGTCATACAAGCATTTTACAACCCAAAAAAGTCAGAAAGAGATATATAAACATGTACATAGGCGTTCTCGTTTTGTAGGATCTGATGAATAATTTTTTCTGATATCATAATATATAGTGTAAATGGAATATTGATTACGTGCTTATGTCCCAATTGAGAAAGACAGATTGTACAAGTTACTGTGTATCCTAACCCTCAGAAGGTAATTTAATCAATGATGTGATGATTTCATTATGAAGTATCCTTGCTGGAAGGTTGCTGACAGTCTGAATCCCACCGCGTTTAAGAGTCTCTAAGGGACACACCCCATGTCTCCTTCATAGCATACATTGTCTCTAGCCACCCAACCTTAAACCACGCTCCGGATCCAGGCCCAACAGGTACCAGCCCGACACGCTCTGTTTGGCAGCGCTCAACATCTGTCCTCTGCATTGAGCAGGCAGATCACAGCAGAGGAAGGAGCTCACTAACGCCTACCATGCTGCTATACTGGATGGTATTCCACTACCTCCTCCCCCTTATATGAGCTATGGGCTTGTTCTCCTCCATCCCCTCCCTCTATCC
>OLKM01003054.1:31422-41422 GCA_900291075.1 Melanogrammus aeglefinus | reverse complement strand
ACATGCACATGATCACACACATGCCATGCACACATGCTATCAAACACACACACACACACACACACACACACACACACACACACACACACACACACACACACACACACACACACACACACACACACACACACACACACACACACACACACACACACACACACACACACACACACACACACACAAACACACACATACACAACACACACACACACACACACACAGACACACGCATGCACACGCGCACATGCACAGAAGGACACAAAGAAACCATTTAATTTTTCTTAGACAGCAACTTGCTCCTCACCTACCTCTTGAAATAATATCTGAAAGTATTTTGATTGACACATGATATTCAATAAGAAAAAACAAAGAGGACAAATATATCCCCGTAATTCGTTCTTTTTTAGCAGATACCTAGATCAATTTCCTACAATGCTTTGTGATTGGGTCAGAATGCTGTTACTTAGCAATACTTGAATGCACTGTTATGCTGTCAATTTGGCATGGAAGGTGGTGCTTTCTACCCTGTAAACTGCTTCCTGTATACGAGCGAGGCATAGTATTGACATCCTGGACGAGTGCCTGCTGTACTCATTGATTCTATTTAGAGGTAAGCTGCCAGCAATCAAATCTGTTATTTGGAAAGTAACAATAAGACAGCGCTTCCCTGCTGTAAGCGGACACTGTTGGAGTTCCTCATGATAGTCTGACAAGCATGTCCGTCAATTGGCTGTTTGACGGATTTCGAACTGTAAACACTGGTGTTTGAGCATCGGTAACTGATGCGACCGTTTGAAGCGCAGATTCTGTGACGTACCTTGTGGTGAAGGCTGTCTGCGTTGTGTTTGTAACGGTGGAAACATTGGACCATTCAGGGATTGTATGAGCACACATTGTTTTTGTGCTGCCATTTGTAAAATAGAACCGGATTACAACGAAAGGCAACGCATAGACACACATTAAGCTTTCAACAGCTGGTGTGATGTTTGGGTTAGTGTTTCTACACAACTCTCAAGATGTGAACCGCTCTCAAGATGTGAACTGATTGTTGATGTAGGCCCAGTTTTTGTGTAGGTGTTTTGTGTCTTAGTTCAAAGTACGACAAATATATAGCTTAGTGCAGTACTACTTGTAGCCACAAGGTCATTCGTAGCTTCTGCAACGCAACATTGTGCAGTGTCTCGCCCCCACCACCACTGTCTCCTCCTTCCCCAACACAACTTTGACCCAATGGGGTCCATCTGGGGCCCTTTCCCACACCTGTAGCCCATTTCACTTTCTGAGTTCCCACTCTGAAAACAAGTTGACTGACAGCTACACTTCAAAAGAATTGCCGCAACTCCCCCCCCCCACCCATTTCTCATTCTCTCTCTTTCAAACACCAATATACACATATACACACACACACACACACACACACACACACACACACACACACACACACACACACACACACACACACACACACACACACACACACACACACACACACACACACACACACACACACACACACACACACACACACACACACACACACACACACACACACACACACACACACACAGTCAGTAAAAGTATCACTGCACGTTTCTCATGTGAGGGAACAAATGAGAGAAAAAAAGAGGGAGATAGAGAGAGGGAGAGAAAGAGCAAGGGTGAATAAGAGAAAGAGTGCATGTGTGAGGGATATGGAGGGATAGGGAGTCTGGGACGACCGGTTAGCTTGTGGGGCCAATTTGGAAGATTGGCCTTGAAAGGCAAGCTGAAGCGGGTTTCCCCCGTGATGCTTTAAAGTGACCCATGCCCGGCAGTGTAGTGTAAAATTATCCCTCCCCATGTTTGTGTTGTGTCAGATGTGGTGACTGGCAGAAACTCCTAGTAATTGTCTAAGTGCTCCAGAGTGTCAAAGCTGTCCGTCACTCAGCCACTACCCCCCCACACCCCCAGCGGGTCTTTCTGTCTCTCTCTCTCTCTCTCTCTCTCTCTCTCTCTCTCTCTCTCTCTCTCTCTCTCTCTCTCTCCTCTCTCTCTCTCTCTCTCTCTCTCTCTCTCTCTCTCTCTCTCTCTCTCTCTCTCTCTCTCTCTCTCTTCTCCTCTCTCTCTCACTCCTTTCGTCCCTCTCACTCTCGCTTCTTTTTCATCAGCTTCTCATAATATTTTCCCTGAACGGCAAAGGACAAACTACTTTCAGAGATGGAGATGTCACTTTGGTGCTTTAGCTTAGGAAAATATTTTACCACCAGGAGAACACACAACCAACTGACATGTGGTCCCGCTATTTGTGAAGAGAGAGAGAGAGAGAGAGAGAGAGAGAGAGAGAGAGAGAGAGAGAGAGAGAGAGAGAGAGAGAGAGAGAGAGAGAGAGAGAGAGAGAGAGAGAGAGAGAGAGAGAGAGAGAGAGAGAGAGATATGCATACTTGTTCCTTCTTTTGTACTTGGATACTTTTCAGGACTATGAACGTTTCTTGTCACATCTTAGTGAAGCCGAGGCTAACCTCAATGTGACGTTGTGAAAATATATTCCCGACAAAAATCAGCTCTAAAGAAAGGGACACGCATATCTGCTTTCTAATGTGCTCTGAGGATGAAAAGTATTAACCAAATACGTGAGTACATAATGACTTAAGCAATGGCAAAGAATGAATATGGCTTACATGTGGTGTGTAACTTTTGTGCATTATATATTGCACATATAGTAAGCAACTATGAATAACAAAATGAAAAATATAAACTATTCAAAAGAAGCCAAGTATGTACGAGATTTTTCGCTATGAAAATTGCCAAGAATGTAGTTATGATCGGGTTAAAGGAGCAGCAGGCAATGTTTCTTTAAAATAACTAGGTAAAAATTAGCAAATCACTCATAACATTCCAGGAGCTATCTGCAAATCCATGTACTGCAAAAAAAAAATCGTGATTTTCAAAGTACCTTATGACTGTTAAGTAGGCAAACTTTCAACAACCAATTGGGGCTAGTTCTGTAGGAACCAATCAGGAAGAGTCCCTACTACGCTGTCCTGCTGGTGCACGATTGGACATTGTTTGGTTGGAGGGGCTTAGGGAAGAAAGGCGTTTTTTTTTTAAGACACAAGGAACTAACCCAAATGTCCAGGAGCTATAGTCATAATAGACGTGAGATGAGGATGCTGTGAACTCATGGTCCTCATTTGGGCTATGAAGGCTGTGGCAATGAAACAAATACACTATGGAGCGTTCGGGTTTTAAGTTCACATTCTGCTAGGGCCGGCTGCAAGAATTAGGGTTCGCTTTTATTGCTCCTACGACCCAGTCACTAATCTCACGTAGACAAACCATCATCTTTATTAACTCTCGAAAGAAAATATGGATCACACAACCTCAGTTTGAATAATATCCACCCACAGGAAATGGAACCTCCATGCTAGTGTGGCAGCTGTGTTTTGTTTAACCGAGTGTGTTGTTATTGGTCGTGAATACGATGGCAACAATGTCTGTGCCTGATTTGAGCCTCTAACGACGTCTGACGGTATTAATTAGCTACCGTAGAGGCCTGTTATGGCCTTCAGGAGGAAGTTGAGCACTTCAAGGTCCAGTCAAATTCATAAGAGTTAAATAATGATGGCGTTTAGGGGGCTGCTTCTATGATGGACGGGAGAGAGGAGAAAGTCAAAGTTAAATAACAAAATATTTATTCTGTTCATTATTCGGGCGAAATTGTCTTATGTAACATATCCTTCTCTAGTCTCGACGAGCCCGACCACCAGGGCATACCATCATACCATTTCAAATTTAATATTTCATATGGGTCGTTAAGTAGAAAAATAAACAGAGCCTTGTTTGTGCAGTGCTCCCAGGGTTCTGGTGGGAATCATAGCATGTGAGGTCTCCCCCTACCCCCTCTTCCTCTCCGCCAGTCCAAACACACCTTGCCCAACCTCCCCCAGGGACCGGGGGGCAAAGAAAATCATTCGTTATTTTAATGGTTGTCAAATACCTTTTCCAAATGTACTAAAAGGTTATCGTTGTTACATGTGGACAAGTGCTCATATCGGAATCAATGTTAACTTTGTTACCAGGGAAATTTACTGCCTTCCGACTCCGCCGCGGCACCCTAACTTAATTGGTGTGTTTTCACAAAGTGCCGCTCTGAGGTGATTCATGCAGCCCGCGTGACTGACTGCTCTTTAATAGAGTGGCGGCAGAAATGAAAACACACATCCGACTCTTCCTCCTACGCAAGTACTGCACTGCAATAGGGTAACATACGCACATTGTTGTTGAGTATGGATTACATCGTGTGTATGTGTGTGTGAATATGTGTGTGTGTGTGTGTGTGTGTGTGTGTGTGTGTGTGTGTGTGTGTGTGTGTGTGTGTGTGTGTGTGTGTGTGTGTGTGTGTGTGTGTGTGTGTGTGTGTGTGTGTGTGTGTGTGCATGTATATGTGTAGGTGTGTGTATGTGTGTGTGTGTGTCTCTACGTTTAAGGGTGTAGTGTATGTGTATTTATTTGTGTGTGTGTGTGTGTGTGTGTGTGTGTGTGTGTGTGTGTGTGTGTGTGTATGTGTGTGCATCTATATGTGTGTGTGTGTATGTATATGTATGTATGAGTGTATGTGTAGGTGTATGTGTATGTGTATGTATGTGTGTGCGTGTGTGTGTGTGTATGTGTGTGTGTGTGTGTGTGTGTGTGTGTGTGTGTGTGTGTGTGTGTGTGTGTGTGTGTGTGTGTGTGTGTCTGCTAAGAAAACACTCTCATGCTAGGTTCTCTGCAGGTCCCTAGCATGTAGTGTCACCTCACAGCCAGACCACAGGGGAGGTCCATGAAATCCCGTTGCTTAATGGACTCACACACTTATGCGAAATAAGAAGGAACAGGACGCGAGAGAGAGAGAGAGAGAGAGAGAGAGAGAGAGAGAGAGAGAGAGAGAGAGAGAGAGAGAGAGAGAGAGAGAGAGAGAGAGAGAGAGAGAGAGAGAGAGAGAGAGACAGAGAGAGAGAGAGAGAGAGAGAGAGAGAGAGAGAGAGAGAGAGAGAGAGAGAGAGAGAGAGAGAGGAGAGAGAGAGAGAGAGAGAGAGAGAGAGAGAGAGAGAGAGAGAGAGAGAGAGAGAGAGAGAGAGAAATAGAGAGGGAAAGAGAGAGAAGCGCTGTTCACCGCGGAGCCCGGGCGTCACTATTTGTCTTGGGCGAGTTAGCTTTATCTAATAAAGTGTCTTTGTATTAAGATGGATACCTCAAACGCTCTTTTGTCCCCACAATCACGAGGAGGAGGGGGGAGGCAAAGCTCACACAGTCCTCGCTCAATTTATTATTAATAAGTACATCAGTGGGAGAACGATATCCCGGGGACCAAAACAGTGGCGGGCGCAACATTCATCAAACCTAAACGAATATCAGCCCAGCACACACAGGACATGCGGGCTCCAATAACGGGTAATTGATGAAGGCGGTCCCAGGGTCGGGGCATTGTTGATGGTTGTCATTACATAACATCGTTTCATAGTTGACGCCCGCATGATCAACTGTTTTGCTGAAGGCGAAATAATTTTTTGTTATTTATGCGTTTTATTGTTGTATACAATTAAGAGGTCTCTTCTTGGCAGCCGGGGTCACGGGCTCCTGCGTGATTAACATGTGGTTAGTGGGCGCCGACTGCGTCCACTCAATACTCAAGGAGTTCTCGCCGGGGTTTAATGTGTCCCCCCCCCCCCCCCCCCACACACTGACAGGATAACAAAGCACAACATGGGAACAAGGGCGTAACAGTCAAAGGCCTGCGCCTGAACGTTTGTGGAACAGGCTTTGGCAGTCTTGTCAAAGGCCCTTGTAAACGGACAAGCCAAACAAACAAATGTAACGCTCCTACTGTTACAATAAACAAAACGATAACGATACACTGATACTGAAATTTGAATCACACTTAAACGACTACTACCCATAAGCAATGTTGTGGAAAATCCCCGAATTTTTCCACGGGAACAGAGTTGATGGTGCTGGCCGCGCCTCGGCCCAACACGCCTACATACAGAGCAGTACTCTCTTTAATATATAACATATATAAAATATACTACAATACACAGAGCCTGACGACCCCACTTTAACAACTGAAAAGCCGACCGAAACAGCTAAACATACAGCGCCCTTATTGTTTGATCAAACCATCCCCTCCACGCTTTCGACCCACTCAACCAAGACCACCAGACCGGAGACGTAGGGGATAGCAGCACTTTGGATGACAGATGGGGACCAGTTGTGTTTTATGGTAATGGACCCGGGTTCCTCCCCCCCCCCCCCCCCGCGCCCCGGCTCCCCATCCTGTGACCCGGTGTTGGGTATCCTACATCCCATATCAGCGCTGACACATGTAGATATAGGACCCACGTCTCAGGGCACAGCACGCGGATCAATACTACCAGCCCCCTGACATGTTGTACCATGTTACAGCACAGAGGAGCGAAGGAGGGGAGGAGGGGGGGGGGGGGGGGGGGGGGGGGGGGGGGGGGGAGAGAGGGGGGAGGGAGGGCAACCATCTGCTCTTTCCTTTGCCATGCTCCTCCTGTCACATGATGATCTGTGCCTCTAATGCCCTCCCTGTTATTGGGTTAACATTCATATAAACCATGGGACATCTCTGTCAGGTCTGTGTCAGTGGGGTGTAACCCGATTGGTTTGGCCGTTGGTTTGGTTTTTTCCCCGCCGTCCATGATTGCTCATTGGTTAACATCTGCCGCTCCCCGCGGCGACCAGAGTCGTATTCCCGCACGCATTGTCACTTTTCACGTGATATGACAATGCAATGGTGTCACGAGCTGCTAAATATACTTCCCACCAGCTGCGTGGATGGAAAGTATCGAATAAATACAATGTTTATTTCTCAATATTTTATAGACTATAGTTATCGCTTGTTCCTTATTTCGAAAGGTCTTCACTTTTTTTTCGTGTTATTGTTTTATTTTTTCACGCACTCTCCAAATAGCAATTTAAATGGAGGCCTACAGTCAATGGTCTGACCTGGAGGGCCCTTTTGGGATCCTTACAGTAGGGGCCCTTTCTCTGGAGGGCCCTCTTGGATAGAGAGCTCTCCAGCTCAATCAGTGCTGTATCGTCTGTTTGTGATTGTGTGTGTGTGTGTGTGTGTGTGTTTGTTGTGCGCACGCGCCAATGATTCATGGCCCAGAATACACCAGCTAGATGATAAGGGCATCATTAGGCACATTTGCCTAATTTAACAATAGCAGAATACAATAGAACGTTTTCCTCTGCCTAATTAGATCATTATTATTGGCTTAAAGGATATATTTGATTATTTTTGTCCAATTTGACTTTGGCAAAAGTGGTAAATTATGTTTCATATAAGCATGAGCTTTACAGATATGCTTCAGATTCCACAGGAATTATTTACCCACACAAAAAGAGAAAACGAGAGTTTTGTTCTCTGACTATTCCACGCACAGTACCCATAACTTATTGCTCTTAGATAAACATACTATTAGTGTATCAGGAGCGCTTCATACATACATGTTCCACACATGTTTAAACAACTATCATTTACGCAGTCAAAAATACTGATATCCTTGAACACGTTTCCAGTGTATGAGCCGCAACCAAAAGAAAACCAAGTCTTTTAATAACATCCATAGTTTAATTAAAAAGAAAAAAGAGAACAAAATGGGCAAATATCACGGTAATAAAATGACACCAGCGCCATAAAAGCCGCCTTCCCAACAATAACATTATCGTTTGACACGCCGCATGTCAGAAAGAACTCCTCTCCCCACACAGTGAAACGGGTCGACCCACGAATATCATCTGACTCAACCACAGATATTAACTCTTCAAAGAGCACTTTAAAGACCGCCACAGAAGCATAACCTATGACTCTCAAACAAACAAACATGAGCCACATTTAAATAGCTCAAGTAAAAAGCTCAAAGTTCTTTGGTGTTCTGTGTGTCTGTGGGTGTGCATGTGTTTGTGTGTGTGTGTGATTGCGTGTTTGTGTGTGTGTGATTGCGTGTTTGTGTGCGTGCGTGCGTATGTGTGTGGGAGGGGGGTGCTTTTGCTTGTTTGCCAGTGTGTTCGTACAATTCACCCACTTGGCATATGTGTGTGGAAGTGCGCCCACGTGTGTGAGTGTGTGGGTGTGTGCGAGTGTGTGTGTGTGAGTAGCTCTCAATGTCATAAGGGGACATGGCTATTATGTGACGGTTGATTAAAGCACGACGGCTGTTGTCCAATCGTTTACTTTTTTTTTTCGAAGGGGGGTGGTGTTGTGTGGTGGTGTCGGCGCGTGTGTGTGCGTGTGTGTGTGTGTGTGTGTGTGTGTGTGTGTGTGTGTGTGGTGGGGGGGGGGGGTCCGTGACAGCCAGCAGTGTGCCCGCCAACCACCACTAACACCACCACCACCACCACCTCCTCCTCCTCCTCCTCCTCCTCCACCCCCCCCACCCTCATCCGTCGCGTGTTAGGTGATTTACGTCTGACTCCCCTCCGTTTATGCGCTGCCTTATTTTCATTTCCACCCCGCTGAGTGCCAGGTTCAGAACTCCCGAAAGAAATATTGCGCTTTGCTGACAAAATACAGTGACAGCCATCCCAGCGCCTTAAAAGAGTGCCAGAGTGTTTAGCAGAATGAGATCCTGGGAGAGAGCGAAGGGGGGAGGGAAGGGGGGAGGGCGTGGAGGGGGAGTTGAAGGCATCTGCATGCAGGCCTCAACGACAAAAAACTGAAAAAAAAAAACCTCCCATTTGATCTAAACCAGCTCTGATTGGGGGGAATGATGTTTATAGCCGAGTGAGAATCCACTTTCAATTAAAAAAATGACACGAGTGGGGGGGTCTGTGTGAGACGGTGAACATTTTATTGAACACTGAACTTTTTTTCCTTGACTGGGGGTCTCGTCTCGGGAAACATGTGGCGGCGTGCAAATGAAATTGTTTGTTTCGAACAGACCTGTAGGGGTTTCTCTGCCCCGCAGATGAGCAAGGTACCTCGACGCCCGGGACTTTTTTCATTAACCCAGGGTTCAAACCCCTCTGCCTCCCCGTGACAAACTCCTTTTTTTTTTCCTTCTCTTTTTTTTTCTCCGTGCGAGGTGGAAGCAGCAACAATTTGACGTAAACGGCGGAATATAAATACCGCTGTTGTCGCTGGTGTGTCGCCGCCATTGTTTTTTTTTTTCTCCTCCTCCTGGTTTCCGTTGTGTTTTTCCGCGCCGCGTCTTCACGGGGGCTGTCTCGCAGCCTTAATGAGGTGCCACGGCGTCCCCCGGGCATTATCATTTGCCGCATTATTATTTCAAAAGGCTCCACAACAAGCTCTGCCTCTGATGTCATCGGCTCATGCATATGGAAGGCGTTGCGTGGAAGAAGAGCTCATGTCTTGGATTTGTGAGTTTACAGGGCCCACTTCCCCCCCCCCCCCGTCTGCCCCGTCCCTGGCACCCACACACACCTACCCCACCCCACCCCCCCCTTGTGGAAATGAAAGGAGTCATCAGGCGCCCTAATGAGACAAAACGGGGTGGCGGGAAGCGGTCAGGGTTGGCCGTCAGACGGACGCCATGTTGTCTGTAATTAGCCTCGAGCTACGCACGTCATGCCTCTTGTTGTTGTTGTTTGTGTTTTTTTATTTGTGTTTTTTTTATTATTTCCGAGCGTTCATCCAAATCCCACGCCGCAAGGGCCCGCCCCTCCTAACCCTCCCAACCCTCCCTACCTCCCTCCCTCCCTCCCCCCGTCCTCTCCCTCCTGCATCCGAGAGTGACTATAAATAAAGTTTGTCATTGTACCCCTAATCAAATTATGATGCGTGGTTTGGTTGGGCTGACAGTAGTCGCTCTCTCTCTCTCTCTCTCTCTCTCTCTCTCTCTCTCTCTCTCTCTCTCTCTCTCTCTCTCTCTCTCTCTCTCTCTCTCCCTCTCTCTCAAAGCTTGCACGCTCCTTTCTCAGCAGACAAGGCAGTCCTTTCTCAAGCAGACAAGCATAGAGCGAGTGAATCCCACAAGGTCTCTCTCTCTTC
>OLKM01003054.1:25000-27773 GCA_900291075.1 Melanogrammus aeglefinus | reverse complement strand
GAGAGAGAGAGAGAGAGAGAGAGAGGGAGGGAGAAGAGAGAGAGGGAGAAGAGAGAGAGAGAAGAGAGAGAGAGAGAGAGAGAGAGAGAGAGAGAGAGAGAGAGAGAGAGAGAGAGAGAGAGAGAGAGAGAGAGAGAGAGAGGGAGAAGAGAGAGAGAGCTGTAACCTTAAACCAACTTAAACAGTAACCTTTGGGGAGGCTGCCAATCACTTCCTAAAACAACGTTTCCATCGATCGGCCTGTCCGCGTGATTTATGGCCTCATTTCACACTAATTGAGAATTAGAGGGCGGATTAGCGGGCCTCAACACTTGGGCCTGATATGCACTCTGAGCTGTGTAATCTGTCACGCCGGGATGTCCCACACTCTCTCACTCACAAAGGAGTGGGGAGGAGGAGGGGGGGGGGAGGGGATCAATGGAGGGTAAGGGAGGGGTTACAGAGAGGGGTAGGGGTAGGGGCAAACGGCAAGGGGGGGTTCTATCTAATTGAATTTCCAGATCACACAGAAATTAATTTGACGCCGGTGAAATTTGAATGCGGCACCCGGTGCTGTGCCCTGTCGCTCCCCTGTTGTGATGCATGTGCATTTCTCCATCTCTCTCTCCCTCTCTCACTCTTCCACCTCAGTTCTCTATCCCTCTCTCTCTCCCTATCTCTCTCTCTCACTCTCTCTCTCTCTCCCCCCCCTCTTCCCCGCTCTCTGTCTCCCTCTCTCTCCCTATCTCTCTCTCTCACTCTCTCTTTTCTGTCTCAATCCTCTCTCTCTCTCTCTCCCCCCTCTCCCTCTCTCTCTGTCTCCCTCTCTCTCCCTATTTCTTCTCTCTCACTCTCTCTTTTCTGTCTCAATCCTCTCTCGCTCTCTCTCTCCCCCCTCTCCCTCTCGCGCTGTCTCTCTCTCTCTCTCTCTCTCTCTCTCTCTCTCTCTCTCTCTCTCTCTCTCTCTCTCTCTCTCTCTCTCTCTCTCTCTCTCTCTCTCTCTCTCTCTCTCTCTCTCTCTCCCCCTCTCTCTCCCTCTCTCTCTCTCCCTGAGCTGTGCCCGGCCCGCTCTATTGATCCAAATCACTTTGAATCGGGGGGACTGGGGTCGGGTGCTCTGAAGTATGGAATGCCTAAATCTTATTTGTGCTCATATTAAGGCAGTTCATCTGCTGCTCGCTTAAACCAGATGAAGAATATCACCTTTTATTTTGTTTGACTCTCTTCAAATGATCCTAATCTTTTATTTTCTCTTCTCTTTTTGGGGAAGGGAATCTCCTTTCCCAAGGCGAGCGAATACATTGCAGGCGAATGGCAATCGCCCGGAGTCAACAGTTGGAATTGAATTAGGGTCCCGCCCGGCCGGGTCCATTGTCTGGGTAATTTGTCGTGTAAGTGGAGAAATGAAAGCACTCGCCACACTTCTCTGAGCACCTGCTGTTGTGTCACTCATCGCAGCAGACACAGGGGGCGGGAGATATAGAGACACAGAGGGGGAGAGAGAGAGAGAGAGAGAGATAGAGACACAGAGGGGGAGAGAGAGAGAGAGAGAGAGAGAGAGAGAGAGAGAGAGAGAGAGAGAGAGAGAGAGAGAGAGAGAGAGAGAGAGAGAGAGAGAGAGAGAGAGAGAGAGAGAGAGAGAGAGAGAGAGAGAGAGAGGGGAGAGACAGAGAGGAGAGAGAGAGAGAGAGAGAGAGAGAGAGAGAGAGACAGACAGAGGGAGAGGGAGAGAGAGAGAGAGAGAGAGAGAGAGAGAGAGAGAGAGAGAGAGAGAGAGAGAGAGAGAGAGAGAGAGAGAGAGAGAGAGAGAGAGAGAGAGAGAGAGAGATAGAGACACAGAGGGGGAGAAAGAGAGAGAGCGAGGGGGGGGGGGAGAGAGAGAGATAGAGACACAGAGGGAGAGGGGGAGAGATTGAGTCACACAGAGGAAGAGGGAGAGATAGCAAGAGGGAATGAGTGTGGAGGGAGGGCGATGCTATAAAACAAAACAAATTACGATTACATTTCGTTTGGTTTGTCATGGTTATGAAAGCACATGAATACCGAGTATGGTACACAACAGGGAAACCCTTTTATTGGTAGTACTTACCATAAAATACATGGCGGCAATCTCTCCACCGGCCTTTAACGATAACACGTGCCGCTTTTTCACTCTAAAGCGCCCCCGTGCCAAGGAATAAAACGCTTCCCTCCTTGAACTCTCCAGTAAAGCTGTGAACTCCTCTTTTGTAGCTCTTTATTGCCCCGGAGTTCATTTTTTTTTCCCCACTTTGTGCAAGGCCCTCTTTAGCGGCATAAGAGATGCATTTATCTGGGTAATGAACTTTGGACGCTGGCTAACCTAATCCCAGTAATGCCTGTGAGAGTCAATTAGCCGGGCTAGATTCAGTGCGGTATTTATCTGAAAGAGCAGGCCGCGCAACTCCACACACCACCACCACCACCAGCACACCACCACCCCCACCCCCACCCCAACCCCCACCCCCACCACCAGCACCAGCAGTCTTGTTGACCACTTCCCGCCTTATCTCAGGCTGATGCAGCCAGAAGGCCCAGCATCAAGTTGACCGAATCCTGCTCCGTTCAAATATAATCTTTTTCTTCCCTTTTATCAAGCACTCCATGGGGAGAGCTGGGGGGGGGGGGGGGGGGTGGGGTGGGGTGGAGAGGACAAAGGGGGGTGCTGATTGGCTCGTCAAACAGGAAGTTTCCCCTTCTGTAAACATCGCGTAAGACATCACCTCATAATCACCCAGCAAGTGCACCTTACCTCATCCCCCCCAGCCCCCCCCCC
>OLKM01003054.1:15000-17500 GCA_900291075.1 Melanogrammus aeglefinus | reverse complement strand
ACGCAGATTTTACACATGCACGCGTAGCTGTGTCGTGTGTGTGTGCGTGCGTGCGTGCGTGTGGTTGTGTGCGTGCGCGTGTGTGCGTGCGAGACCCCACTTGCCTCTGGTGGAGGAAATTACAGAGAGAAGCATGCGCTAATCACATGAATAAAAATGCAGCCAGTAGCTCATTACGGAGCTCTATTATCCATTAATTAACATTATTAAAACACCTAATAGACCCCGGCGTTCCTCGCCCCTGCTGAACTCACTACAACCCCCCCCACCCCCCACCCACCCACCCTGTCTCTTTTCAACTCGGGGCCCCGGCCTCCTCAGTCCCTCCCGTGCCGCAACATGAAAAGAATAGCACATCAAACGGCGGGGGCCTGGTTCCAATGTGTCGGGGGTTTCGCAGGTGTAAAAAAACCACGGACGTATACCAGGAGGGTGTGTGTGTGTGTGTGTGTGTGGGGGGGGGGGGGGGGAGGGGATGGGGGGATGGGGGTGGGGAGGGAGAGGGAGGGATGGGGGTGGGTCTGGGTGATCTGCATGCTCTGTCGATGGCGGGGAACACGACCAACAGAGCAAAAACTCCTCCTCGTACACACACACACACACACACACACACACACACACACACACACACACACACACACACACACACACACACACACACACACACACACACACACACACACGCGTGTGTGTGTGTGTGTGTGTGTGTGTGTGTGTGTGTGTGTGTGTGTGTGTGTGTGTGTGTGTGTGTGTGTGTGTGTGTGTGTGTGTGTGTGTGTGTGTGTGTGTGTGTGTGTCTCTCTGCAGGCCCCGCTGTGTATACACTCGGCGACCGTAACGTGGCCCTCATTAGGACGGGGGAGGTTGGGGAGGTTAGGGGGTGTGGGGGGGTGGGGGGGGGGGGGTGCTGTGTCGTTTTCCCTAATTAGGTCCCCGTCTGAAAACTTCACATGCACTCTTGTCCTCGTCACTGGGAGTCATCCCATGCACGCACGCACGCACATACACGCACACACACACACACACACACACACACACACACACACACACACACACACACACACACACACACACACACACACACACACACACACACACACACACATACACCACACCACACACATGCCATCATGTACGCCCTCATGTGCACATATGCACACACACTCACACACAGACACACACACACACACACACACACACACACACACACACACACACACACACACACACACACACACACACACACACACACACACACACATAAACGCCAGCACCCTGCATGCACACAAACACACACACGCACACACACACACACACACACACACACACACACACACACACACACACACACACACACACACACACACACACACACAAACATATGCCACATACACACACACACACACACACACACACACACACACACACACACACACACACACACACACACACACACACACACACACACACACACACACACGCGCGCGCACATACACACACACACACACGCACGCACGCACGCACACACACACACACACACACACACACACACACACACACACACACACACACACACACACACACACACACACACACACACACACACACACAAACACAGTTGTTGGAGCTGGTTTTAATCACCCTTGTATGAAAGTGATGAAAGTGACAAAAACTGACAAAAAAGGGAAAGTCTTAGTAAAGATTTTGACCCTGTGTTATGGGCCCACTCAGAAGAAAACAACTTTTTGATAAGTTTGTTTCCTCAACATACTATAGCGCAAACAAACTGCAGCCTATTTACATTTCTACCATTCATATACTTATTTGATCCTGTATATGCATCACACAGAAAATGAACTCAATTTTAGCAAAGATCGCAGTAGCATTAGATATCTGTTCTTGTGACAAATATTCAACTGAGAAAATAATATCTATCAAATGTTTTTAATTGTATTGTGTGAGAACCACATATATTAAAGATGCATAATATATTTGTTCCAGTGGCGGATATTAGGAACGTGGGCAATTTCTGAAATGTAATGATCAACATGCATATTCAAATGTCCAAACATAACACCTTAGTTAAACATTAAGTACCTAAATTGGACACAATTGGCTTTAAAATGTCTGGAAATAGAGACATTATTCCTCATTTTGTTCTCATTATTTTCAAATAAACAAGAGGCTGTGCATATGTGTGAATTTAAGAATAGCTGAGTGGACAAATGATGAATATGCAGAACTCTGCGAGATATTAGTGGAGTTGAAACTCCAGGCCCCCTGATTACTTTTACCGTTTTAAATACTTGATGTTCCAGTTGTACTATGACCTTAAACAAGATTTTATTGGAGCACAATATCCATACCATTAAGGCAGTCCTTTATCATTGTGAGAGGGACATCGGCTTCTTGCATCCTTCGGTGGAGTCGAAGCACATTAAATTACATTAATATTTCTATTTATGGCACCGCATTTACATGTAATGCAATGCGCACTGTG
>OLKM01003054.1:0-2500 GCA_900291075.1 Melanogrammus aeglefinus | reverse complement strand
TTGCACATTCGGGGCAATTTAAGGTCCGAAACCGTTCCACGAGTGCGTCACGAGTCGGTCACTCCATTAGTGTGAGAACGGCAGTGTACTGTGACGCGGGGAGACGACAACAAGGCAAACAAACAAAAGACGACCAAAGTTCCAAAAGAGGCGCCTTCGGAGCGGTGTTTGGTGTTTGGTCCTGGCTCTGTATAAGCGCAGTTGCTCTGGGTTCATCCAGAGGGACGAGGTGGCCGGAGGTGCTGAGTGGAGCGGGGAATTACAGCGTTTAGTCGTCTCCAGACGCGGCACAGTCATGGGCCCCGTGGCCCCTTTTGTGTTATCTTATCTCGTTTGCATTTCCTTTCAACGTCATGAAAGAGAAGTGTAATAGGGGGCCCTGATTATGTTTGTTTACTGAAATTCCTCTTTTTGAAGGGGCAAGTATGTGTGTGTGTGGGGGGGGGCGGTTGAATAGCGGCACACACAGGGAGAGTGCCGCTAGCTCTCCCTGGGCGCGTGCACGTGCCACGCACGAGTGTGTGCGTCGATAGGGTGTCAGCGTGTTCGGCGTGCTCCTGGAGACGAGGAAGATGATGGAAGAAAGTTAAACAATAGCCCAATTCTTTTTTTTTTTAATAAAGATGAACTTATGCATCAAATACTCTCTCGCTTTCCTTTCTCTGACACTGTGAGCCGCTCGGCATCACAGCTCTGAGTGACTGACTCCTGAGCGGGTGTGTGTGTGTGTGTGTGTGTGTGTGTGTGGTGGGGGGGCGGGTGGGGGCGCGAGTAGGAGATGAATGGCAGGTGGGGTGGAGGGTGGGTGGCTGGGTGGTGGGGGAAGGGCCCTGATGACAAAAAGAGGATGGAAAACGGACGCTAAGCGGGTTTGACGGGAGGAGTGTCAATGCTCCCATTGATCAGCGGCAGTGACAGCCTGTTCTGTGTAGACCTGTGCCGAGGTAGGGTGTTAAGGCCAGAGATGAAGGTCACCGCTCACATGTCACGCCGACGTCCAATCGCATTAGCCGCCGCCGCGTCGGAGCCCCGGCCCCGGCGCCTCGCGTGACGGACAGCTGACAATCACCGCCGCCTGTGTTGTTCCAGAGCGCCTGGCCTCCGACGGCTCGCCGTGGCCCACGCCGCTCATGAGCGCATACATGAAGCGGGAGCTGTATTTTATTTGATTTAATTCAGAAAAAAAAAGAAGGAATCGTATATTATTTATTTTTTTAATCGAGATGTCAGAATCCGTCTCCGGTGCGACGTCCTCCGCCGCGCTAATGAAGACGAATGTTTGGGATATTGTTGGTTTGACAGCGTTCTCCATGAGTCGCCTTTTGTGTTGCCGGGGATTGGGAAGAAAAAAAGGGAAAAAAGGCATGGCACCGGTATTACCGCCGATTGATTTATAGCCGGCCGTAGGTGAGAGGGGTGTTTGTGCCGATAGCCAATGGGCTCTTTGTGTTTTATTTTTTTGGGGGGCGGTGGGGGGGTTTGGTGAGCTGGTTTAGGGCAGCCTGCAGGCCTGCTTCGTCTCAGAGAAGGTCATTAACAGAGGTGACAGAGAGAGGCAGTGTGGAAGTCTTTGATTCTGATTTACAGCCGTCATAAATACAAATAAAACAGGAAAAAAGAGAAGACGAGAAAACCAATCAGCCTCCAAAGGGGGGATATTAATGACTCGTTGCTTGGCCAGGCATGCCGAGAACAAACACCTCGTTGGCAACTTAATAACATGATAAAAGGACAAATCTTGGGATCTCAATATCCTTAAATATTATTATTTTTTTATATATATATCTTTTATCTTGATTCTATCTGGAATACAGATAGAAAATATTTTGCTATGTGAAACATGTAAATATGTATTTATATAATTATGAAACATGTGGAAAAAGCCAAACAATAATATACAAAATTGACTTCAGTCGGCATTATAAGATAAGTTATTCGACAATTGTTACACAATTGTTACATATTGCTTTGTTGTGGAGAACACGTGCACGCAACATATTGCGCTCACATTTGACCTCTTCAGGTTCCCCTGATAGCGCTGTCTCCTGTTCTCTCCCCTGCTCCAGACAGATCTGCTCACTTTGCTGGAACATTCCAGCTGACAGTCCTAATGGGGGCCCCTGTGATGAAACCATCTGCAGCCCTGGAGAGCTGCACCCGTTCCCCCCTCGTATGGGGCTCACACGGACGACTGTCTTCCTTGATACAGAGACATAGCCCTACGGACGGACAGACGTGCAGACGGCGCGTCACCGAATCCAGGATGATTGAATGATTCCCTTTTGATTTGGGGAGATTTGCTCCGAAATAGTTTCTGACTCAATCCAATGTGTTTTTTGTGTGGGAAGAGACCAGCCACACGTTCTATGAATCTCCCAGTCACCTGAGCTGTGTGTGTCTGTGTGTGTGTGTGTGTGTGTGTGTGTGTGTGTGTGTGTGTGTGTGTGTGTGTGTGTGTGTGTGTGTGTGTGTGCGTGTGTGTGTGTGTGTATGTGTGTGT
>OLKM01003053.1:30579-38079 GCA_900291075.1 Melanogrammus aeglefinus | reverse complement strand
TATGTAAAGCATGAGAACTGCCTTGCTTTGTTTCTCCCACTCCCTCACGCAGCTATTGCCTCTATCTCGGCTCCTGTCTGTGTTTGTGTCAGTGTTTGTGTCAGTGTTTAGGTCCACTTTATCTCCTTAGCTGATCCTCATTGGTTATTTTGAGGCCAGGTGGTGGCCATGGCGACAGTCCAGGAAGGGTGAGCAAACAGGGATTCAGAGAGCACCTCTCCTTCTCTCTCAAAAGAAAAGGGGATAGACATTTTACGAGTGTCTGGGAGCCATATTCGTAGATTGACCATCCATCTCCGTCGAGTGTTTACTGGGACTCTGTGAGTGAGAGGGGAGGGGGGAGAGGAGAGCAGAAGAAAGGAGAGAAGATAAGAGGAGAGGAGAGGAGAGGAGAAGAGAGGAGAGGAGAGGAGAAGAGAGGAGAAGAGAGAGCATGAGAGGAAAGGAGAGGGCAGGAGATGAGAGGAGAGGAGAGGGGAGGGGGGAGAGGAGAGCAGAAGAAAGGAGAGAAGATAAGAGGAGAGGAGAGGAGAGGAGAAGAGAGGAGAGGAGAGGAGAAGAGAGGAGAAGAGAGAGCATGAGAGGAAAGGAGAGGGCAGGAGATGAGAGGAGAAGAAAGGAGAGAGGAGGGGAGAGGGGAGGTGAGGACAGATGAATAGCGGCAGATAAACAGAAGGAAGGGAGGAGTGGATGATCAAATGGTAAGATAGGCGTTGAGTCGAGGAGAAGGAGTTGCGGGGAAGTGAAAGGAGAAACGATGTGCATAGGCGGGGGGATAAGTGAAGCCAGCAAACGGGGCCGAATGAAAGGAGAGCGAGTGGAGAGTGGAGAGAGAAGTAAGGTCAACCGATAACGTCTCCGGCCTGCCGCTGGTGCGATCGCGTCACTCTCCTTCCCTGGCAGATGAGCGGATGGTCGGCAAGGTGTCTGCGTATGTTATCAACACCTCCGACGCCAGCGCAGGGATTCGATAGCAAAGGCGCGCACTCTGCAACGCAAATAGACACAGGCGCACGCGCGCACACACACACACGCGCGCAGAGTCACCGTCTGACGGAGCAGACGCCGAAGATAAGTGACACCGACACATGTTTATCATTGAGGGGATTCAACGGATCTCTTTCATCTGCAGGATGGCCGAAAAACTCCCTCGCTCCCTCCCCTGACCTCTCTCCCTCCCCCCCCCCACCTCTCGCTCTCTCTCTCTCTCCGACATTATTTCCCCCCCCCCCCTCTCTCTCTCTCTTCCTACATCGTTTCTCTCAAATACTTTCACTCACTCTGTCACCCTCACTCACCTCGCCCTTTATCTCCCCAGCTCTGCACCCCCCCCTCCCAGCGTCCCCGCCTCCCACCCCACCTCCGGCCGCCTCCATTTCTTTCACAACAACTTTCTCTCCCCTCTTCCCTCCCCCTTTCTCCTCCTTACCCATCCTCCCCCCCCCCCCCCCCCCCAGCCACAACCCGTGCCTCCCCCCCACCCCGTCAGCCCAACCCGTCCTCCCCTCTCTCCTTGACTCATCTGCTTCTCATCTTAGGAGAAAGCTGGTTTAGTGGTGGTCACGAGGGTGGTGTGTTGGTGTGTGGCCTTGGGGTGGGGGGGTGGGGTTGTTCATCAATGCTCCTCTGCGCATCAATGTCTCTGACGCTATAGGTCTGAGCGTGTGCGTGTGTTTGCGAGGCGTAAGGGGTCCGGTGGGGGGGGGGGGGGGGGGTGGGTGTTGGGGTGCTGTGCATTCCTGCATGAGTGCGTGTGACAAAATAAGTAAGTAAGTTATTAAGCTTATGGTCGGGATGTTTTGCCTTCTCAAAATAAATGCACACAGATATTTGGCACACTGCGACACCCAACCTCCAGGACCCCAACACTTTAAACGCAGACATACTGAATCGCACACATAATTGCGAACACCACACACACACACACACACACACACACACCACTGACACGCACACATCACACACACACACACACACACACACACACACACACACACACACACACACACACACACACACACACACACACACACACACACACACACACACACACTGGGCACCGTGATGAGCTGTCAGTCCCTGTTAGGCTTGGCGTTCTGGTTAGCACGCGGTTTTGGATCTCCTTTCAGAGAGGCTGAACTTAGGACCTTTCCCCCACGGCACTTCCAGGGCGACAGAAGCCAACAGAATGAAGGGAACAAGGGAAGGAGACAGCAGCGCCAGAGGGAGAGACGATGGCCGGGGTTAGGAGACAAACGAAAAAAGGGAAGGAGACAAGAGGTAGGGAAGGAGACGAGGCGGAAGGAAAGGAGACACTACCAAGGGGCAGGAGAAACCGATAGCGTGAAGGAAGGCGGGTAGGAGACGATAAGGCCAGGGTTTGAGACATTGGATGAGGGGAAGGAGGCAAGGTTGCAGGGTAGGAGACGAGCAGAAGGGAACGAGATCAGTGGAAGTAACGGAGGACAAGGGAAGGAGATGAGGGAGAGGAGACTAGGGGAGGGAAGGAGACGAGGACGAGGGAATGAGATTAAGCCATAGAAAGGAGATAAAGCCATGGAGAAAAGACAAGGGAAGGGGACAAGACAAGGGAAGGAGATGAAGGCGATTGAAGGAAACTTGAGAACGCAGCCAAGATGAAGAGAGCGTGATCTTTAGACATTGAGAGCGAGACGTTTAAGGAAGGCCTTTGTTTATGTTTTTAAAGCCCTCTTTAATGACGACACTCAAATGATTGCAAGGATTGCATCTTTGTCTAATCCTTTCCAAGATATCACGCTATGGTGTCCGGAGGGCCAGCCAACAGTCAAAATGTGATTCACTAAATGGAAATGTGCTGGGGTGAACACATTTTCTCCCACTTTCCAAATGATTCCCGCAAAGTGACAGTTGATTAAAAGGATTTTATTTGTGTTTATCTAGGAGAAAAAGAGGAGTCAAGTTGCTCTCGGATCAGCAGGTTCTGGGTGGGCAGAAAATAGCCCCTATAATCACTACCCTCCAGATTCAGGCCTCATTCAAAATGATTCCCTTGGAAATACCTTCTTGACCTGAGTGCTGCGGCCGATCCAAGAAGACCACTTTACGCTGTAGTTCTTTTGCAATAAGGCAAAGATAATTGCCATGGGAGTCACTAATTATTCCACTTCAGGAGAATGTCCTGTGATTTCGGCAGACATGCCCGGAACATATCTGGCCTCCACCAGGTGTTGGTCTTGGGGGTGTGTTGTGTTTTTTTTCTTTCACGTCCAGCAATGGCCCCCTTCCCGACAGAAAAGCCCCCGACGCCAACCACCCATCTCACGACTCAGCGAAAGAAGATGGATGAATATCCTGGAGCGTCTAGAGCAAGACTCGAACCAGACACACCGCTTTTCCGACATCCAAACCCTCGCTGATGGGGTTTGACAAATATCCAGACATCCCAGTCTGACAGTGCCACGAGGAGAGTGAAGATGACCAGCCCAAATCATTGGCGCGTTTGCATTTCCCCCCCTTTGCACTAATGGGGCCTGGAGGCGTCTTGCATCCATCAGGCGTCCGTTTGACACCTCGTTGCTCTGGCCTGGGCCAGCTCCACCAGAGGGTGGAACGATAGCGAATGAAGACTAATATTTTCATATACCAGCGATTACAATTGGATTAGAAAACGTGCCGCTTTTAGGAAATTCCTTGTTGGCCAATTGCGTTCACCCAAAGCGCTTTACAATGTGTGCTGGCCTTTAATCCACTCTCCACACGCGCCCCTACGGACAAAGGTGTCAATTATCTGAGGGAGCGACGGCTCATTGAGAGAGATTTGTGGTTGGATGTGTTGTTCAAAGGCACTTTAATACTGCCGTACCGATGGTTCATGCCCCTACACACTAGCCCAAATGTTTTGGGAGACTCGGGCGAGTTCGGGAACAAATCTTTTCCGTGTGTTCAGCTGTGTTGGAAGCTTTTGGAACCGGTGCGGACGGTGTCTGGTCTGATTCAGCATGCAAAGTCTGAGAGCGCTGGTGTCTGAGGCGTCTGGTCACTGATTGGTTGTGTGCTGCTAGCACACAACCAGCCAATCAGCGCAGTGTGTGGGAGGGGCGGACCCGCGCCAGGAGACTAAAGACTAAGCGCAGAACGTACACGCTACTGTGTGGTATGCAGTAGTCTTCGAGGTGTGTTTCAATGCGACTTTTCTCCCGAACGGGTCAGAAGAGAGGCAACGGAGTGGTCGGATAAAGGCAGGTGGCCGTTGGTCTGAGTCTGGGCGGTGTGTAGGCCCCTTTAGGCACGGTATCTCAACAGTGGTATGGGAACCCCCCCGTCCATCTGAAGTCTACCAAGGCGACCGACCAAGAGTCCAGCGAGAATATCCTCTTTTTATAAAGGTTAGAAAATAATGTACTCCCCCCTTTCCCGCCACAAAATCACCAAAAAACAAACAAAAGATCACTTTGTTCTTGGTGGTCCAATTTCCTTCTCCCTGCCAGTCGGGGATGTTTTCTGTCCCGTCATCTCCCTGGACCCTGGATCCCGTCGTTCCCACTCCTCCTCCTCTCCTCCCTCTGCCCTCCGCATGCTTCCCACTCCTCTCTGGCCCGACTGGTTTCCAGGGAGCCCTCCAGCGTTTGTTTGACTGCGGGACAGCAGTGTAAACAGTGGTGCTCCTGAGGTTTGATAGCGCTGTTTATGTGGTTCACATGACCTGACCCATCGCTGCCATGGATCCCCTTGCACCCTGGAAAACTCTGTAAACACTGGTTTCTGGCCCGCCGTGATACTCCCAATTTAACCGCCTCCTTCTTCTTCTTCTTGTTCTTCTTCTTCTTCTCCATATCTCCCTTTTTTATCTTTTTTGTTTTCACTCAAAGTGAAACATTACACTTTTCCTCAGGGCTTGTAAACACTGTGCTTCATCACCCCCCTGACCACACAACCCCAAACATTGAACGGACAGGGGGAAAGATAGTGTTAGATAGTCGGAAAAAGCTGAGATGGTTTCCTGTAACAGTTTTAAACGTTGCATTAATCTTTGTTGCTCCCTAACATCTTCCAGATACAGGATACAAGCTAAACAACCCCCACAATGTCGCCCATATCTGTCTTCTAACAGCACGATTCAAGAGGTCCAATCTACCAAATAATTACAGTGCATGTTTTCAAAGTCTCTCCAGTCTGTTATGGTGATATACTGTTACATATACATATGATCAAGGCTCGTATATAGTCTTTAGATAAGACAACGGAGATGACGATCCATAAGAAGGCATAACATGCTGCAAAACCGCATGAATACACACACACACACACACACACACACACACACACACACACACACACACACACACACACACACACACACACACACACACACACACACACACACACACACACACACACACACACACACACACACACACACACACACACACACACACACACACACACACACACACACACACACACACACACACACACACACACACACATGCACGTATGCACACATGCACACACACATACATGCACACATACTACTTACACGTCAGAGTATCAGATAATGAAAGAATAATTAGGTGCGAGTCCTCCCTTGCCAACTAAACATATGTAAAACAGAGCACTACTGGAATGATTCTCATTCACCTCATCGTAATCTCAAATATTTAACCCTGATTTGTTACACTTTTTACAGTAACATTAATAATAAAAATCAATCTTATGTCATTATTAAATCTTTAGTTAATTATGAAGTAGGCATTAACAAAACATGAACATATACGTTTCTAGATGATTAGCCTATGCCTGTCCATTGGGATGTCCCAACCGATCTATCCATCATGCAGCTGGGTGGACACTCCCACCGCTAGTAATGGCACTAGAGAGTAGATGTTCTCCTCCTCTCATTCCCTGTTTCCCCAAAAAATACTGCGTTTGTCTCGCTTTCCCTCCATCCATCCACCCGCTCTTAAATGCCTGCTAACAGGCATTTAAGAGCCATTCACACCAGGCCTCTGGTGCTTGAGTTGGCTGCCACTGAGGCCGAGTCTCTGATCCAGGCCTTGGCACTCTCTCTCTCTCTCTCTCTCTCTCTCTCTCTCTCTCTCTCTCTCTCTCTCTCTCTCTCTCTCTCTCTCTCTCTCTCTCTCTCTCTCTCTCTCTCTCTCTCTCTCTCTCTCTCTCTCTCTCTCTCTCTGTCTCTCTCTCTCTCTCTCTCTCTCTCTCTCTCTCTCTCTCTCTCTCTCTCTCTCTCTCTCTCTCTCTCTCTCTCTCTCTCTCTCTCTCTCTCTCTCTCTCTCTCTCTCTCTCTCTCTCTCTCTCTCTCTCTCTCTCTCTCTCTCTCTCTCTCTCTCTCTCTCTCTCCCTCTCCCAACTTCTCCATCTCTCAGTCTCTTTGCCCATGCTCTAGAGCTTCACCAAGGGGAAAGAGACTGATGCAGATCTCTCAGTCTCTTTGCCCTTGCTCTAGAGCTTCACCAAGGGGAAAGAGACTGAGAGACGGCAAAACCCTCACTCTAAGTCCGTTATGGCTCGCCGATAAAACACAAGTTTTAGTCCAAAACTCACTCCCTCTACATGAGGTTCCTCTACCAGATGCTCTGGCCGGGAACAATAACAACCAACTCTCACTCGCACCAAGTGGCTGTCTGTCTGTCTGTATGTCTGTCTGTCAATACTTCTGTCAACCATGCGAGGAGAATTAACAGGAGAACAATCCAGAATGGGATTGAGGTCCCATTTTTTTTTTTTGCATTTCTGGCTCACTTCCCATTTCTTCACTTTAGCAAATTCCTCCTGTGTGATAGGAAATTCCGCCACGACCACATGAGTCGAACGAAGGTGGTTTCTTTTAGAATAATATCATCCTCTGCATAAACATAACACAGCTAGCCTATTGTGCTACTTTTCGTATTTCCCAGCCACATGTTCCTGCAGCACAATAAGCTCTTATAAAGTATTGATTCATGTTTGAGCCGTGTTTTATGTTGTTTCCAAGTAACTATTTAGTTTTCAGTTCACCAATAACATCTCAATTCAAGCATGAAGGCATTAGTCACCAAAAGATGAACTCATCCCCAGTGGAGATTAATAAAACAAATGAGAGCATTGACTCATTTGTCATGGGCATTTCGTGCCATTGGCTGAGTCAAAAAACATCGTCGATTTCACAATCTGTGCTTCAGTAAATCTGTCCTGCCACAAGGATGTGACCACGTAACAACAAGAAGGCCAGTAAGCTACATTATGTAATGCGTGTGTGTCAAATATACAGCCGACAGTCTTACACAAAATCCAGGCCTGCTTGAAAGACTTACGACTGCTTCTATTCCCAGTTTCTCATGCAGGCTTGCTGAATTACACGCTATTTATTTGACTGAATGACGCGGCCTCCACTGTGTTGCTTCACTCCAGAAGGAATGCTCTCGTTACACGGCTTAGAAACTGGCCTTGGGTTCACCATCCACGTGCCTGGAAGTGGATGCACGTCAAACTGCGCATGACACCGCTGAACTGAGTCGAGTTGGA
>OLKM01003053.1:13079-25579 GCA_900291075.1 Melanogrammus aeglefinus | reverse complement strand
GGGGTCACCCAGAGGACAGGGCCACAGGGTAACCCGCTCTCTCCCTCAGACGACAATCGGCTCAGAGCCCGGCCCTGGGAACAGGAGCTGAAAAGGTGAACCAGGGGTCTGAATGCTGTAAATTGGCGAAAGCTCCCCAAGTACATTGCACGGCTGTGTTGGGCTGAAAAGGCATTTCATACACAGAGATTAACACCAGGGGGGGGGGGGGGGACGGTACTAAGGAGTGGGGGAGCGCGTTAACCCTGGTGCCAATTAAGAGTGTCCCTTGTTTTGGGTTCCAGTTTCAATCCTCCTCACAACACTGCGGCAGTAATCCTCTGACCCTGGCCTGGTATTTGAAAAGTGGTCCAACAAAGCAGCACACTCAACAATACGGTAATACATAATACGCAAATAATATACACAATCGCCTATGCATTGTTAACACACAAGCACGTTAACATAGGGAGCCATTTTCACTTTATTAACTTTTCTATCTTTGGTTCGTTTTAACCGCCACACTCTCTCCATGTTGACGTTGTTCCGTTGCGTCCCCCTGTTATGGGCTTCATAACAGGGGGCAGAGACAAGGTGCAGAGACAAGGTGAGAAGTCACGTCACAACGCCCTATTTCATGAGCGGGGAGAGAGCGGAGAAAACGAAGGGGATTTATGCACGCTCTCGTAAAGTTTATGAGCTGAAGTCCATGTTTCAGGAACCCTCAACCCTTGGCCGTTGTCATATGGCAGCTCGACCAGGGATTGTGTGGTCTCTTGCGGGGACCCGGTCGTGAAATAAGCCCTGAGGGTCGAAACCAAACCCCCCAAGTCTATGCTGGGCCTTCTCAGTTCCACCGCGCTCCCCTTTTTGTGAGGCCAGTGGAGCAACAGGGAAGCGATCCAGAAACATCCCAAAAAAGACCTGCAGACCTATGAGGGAAGCGCCGTTAGCATCCCTAGCCGAACGATTGTAGGTTTACAAGCAAGGGGTCCCAGAGAAAAGTTCCTAGTTGCAGCTAGTCAGGAGTAAAGTCGCGCAGGATCTCTGCACTCACAGGCCTCACCTGGTGCACAGCTGCACCTCGGCTTGGGAGGGGCCCACATAATCAGATATGGAACAGGCTGATGAGGTCACAGCCTGCCTGTGATAACACCCTCATTAATCTACGTGAAGCAGGCCGCATAGGAAAACCCGCTTTATCCGAGGGGGTCATATCACAGTGGACTACATGTGATGAGCAGACCACAGGTTATGGACGAGCCGATCGTTCTGGGGTGAAATGTGTGTAAAATATGAGCCATATGTAAAGGCGGGGTAACAGTTGAGAAAGAACAGGAATAAACAGGGGGTCGCGGAGAGTTGAACTCTATAGAATAAAATAAAGGGTTTTCTTTGCGGGGGAAGAAAGAATTCACCAGGGATGTCAATGAGAATGAGAGGTTATCTGGTTACTGTTTTGGGCAGGGGGTAAAGAACGGTGTGAGGACCGGTCGGGGGTACGTGGGCCGAGGAAACGGGGTGGAGGGGGGGGTGTGAGTGGAGTTGAAGTTGCTCTACCGGGCTGTGTATAACAGGGGAATGGACCAAATTTAAGGAGGGGAGGGTAGGGATGGTGGGATGGTGGGGTGGGGGGGGGGGGGGGGGGGGGGTTAGACGCATGGGGCGCATTAAAAACAGGGTTCAATGAGAGGGCTCCACTAATGTGGTCATAAGCCTTAGCAGGCCCAGCCACGACGGACACTCATACACACATGCACAAGGATATACAAACATGCGTAGTCTATCATCATAAATATTTGTGCGTTGTGCATGTGTGTGTGAGTGAGAGAGAGAGCGAACGAGAGAGAGAGACAGAGACAGAGACAGAGTATGTGTGTAAGGTTGTGTGTGTGTGAGAGAGTCTGAAAGAGAGAGACGGAGAGATTGAGAAGGCGAGAGGGAGAGAGAGAGGGGGGGAGAGAGATAGAGACAGAGTATGTGTGTGTGTGTGTGTGTGTGTGTGTGTGTGTGTGTGTGTGTGTGTGTGTGTGTGTGTGTGTGTGTGTGTGTGTGTGTGTGTGTGTGTGTGTGTGTGTGTGTGTGTGTGTGTGTGTGTGTGTGTGTGTGTGTGTGTGTGAGAGAGAGAGAGAGAGATATTGAAAGAGAAACACAGAGAGATAGAGGAAGAGAGAGAGAGAGAGAGAGAGAGAGAGAGAGAGAGAGAGAGAGAGAGAGAGAGAGAGAGAGAGAGAGAGAGAGAGAGAGAGAGAGAGAGAGAGAGAGAGAGAGAGAGAGAGAGCGAAGGGAGACACGCAAGTCCACTGAGGCTATCACAAACACACCATGAGAAGATGAATGCCACAGCACACTGGCTGTGTTTAGTTCAACCTGCTCTTTAAATAGGAGGGCACAGAGTCCATGCACGTATCTGATCCCTGTATTATATCTGTTACTGTCGCATTCTCAGCTATAGAATTGCAAAATAATTTGGATAAGGCACCACGCCATAAGTGGTCACCACATGTTTCCGTGTGTTACCAAACAAAACCACAGATTACCATACCATTACATCTAGATTACGATTCAACGCAGAGAGCTGGATGATTACGTTTTATATGATGCGTTTGTATATCATATTCCACCAAATCATCTTGATAGCTTGTTCTCAAGAGATTGCCTTGATTTGAAAACCAAACAAAGAATGTACAGATTTAGATGTAATTTATAATACATAAAAATGATTTATTTTGAATTTATTTTTATCTATATATATATTCCTTATTATTTATGATAATCATCTTATTTTAAACAAAGGCAAATCCGCAATGTAACATTTGATGGACGAGACGACCCTTTCAAAGAAACAGAACAGAGGAACAGAATCAAAACAGAGAATCCAAGCCTGCTGTTTTCTCCTCTTCTCTCCTATCTAACATGTCGGACGGACAACCGTGACCTCCCCGGGGGTAAACTGGGTGAATACAGGCTGACATCCCCACAGACACACAGCATTCCAGAGGTCGCCAGTGGGTTTGTGAGGAAAACAGTCAGTCACATTCCTGTCTGTGATCAATCAGCCAATAGCTCAACCCCTCCCTGGAGCCTCACCCCCCAGTTTACCCCACCCTTCCCCGGATCTGCACCCTGGATTAAATGTCATCCTGCCCAGAAGCTACCTGGAGACGCTGCAGCAGGAACAACGACAAGCAGCCCCTTAACCTTGATCTCCACTGGTTGAACACACAAAATAGATCCTACTATATCGGCCTACTAACATATAGAATTAGAATTGATGAATAGGGTCTCACTGGGTGTGTGTTTATTTTTGTGTGTTTTGTGTGTGTATGTGTGTGTGTGTGTGTGTGTGTGTGTGTGTGTGTGTGTGTGTGTGTGTGTGTGTGTGTGTGTATGTGTATGTGTGTGTGTGTGTGTGTGTGTGTGTGTGTGTGTGTGTGGTGTGTGTGTGTGTGTGTGTGTGTGTGTGTGTGTGTGTGTGTGTGTGTGTGTGTGAGAGTGTGTGTGTATCTGTGTGTATGTGCGTGAGTGTGTGTGTGTGTCTGAGTGTGTGTGTGCGTTTGTGTGTGTATGTGTGTATGTGTGTGTGTGTGTGTGTGTGTGTGTGTGTGTGTGTGTGTGTGTGTGTGTGTGTGTGTGTGTGTGTGTGTGTGTGTGTGTGTGTGTGTGTTGTGTGTGTATGTGTGTGTGTGTGTTGTGTGTGTGTGTGTGTGTGTGTGTGTGTGTGTGTGTGTGTGTGTGTGTGTGTGTTGTGTGTGTGGTGTGTGTGTGTGTGTGTGTGTCTTGTTGTGTGTATGTGTGTGTGTGTTGTGTGTGTATGTGTGTGTGTGTGTGTGTGTATGTGTGTATGTGTATGTATGTATGTGTGTGTGTGTGTGTGTGTTTGTGTGTTTCTATGTGTGTGTGTGTGTGTCTGCATGTGTGTCTGCGTGTGTGTGCGTGTGTGCGTGTGTGCGTGTGAGTGTGTGCATGTGCGTGCGTGTTTATGTGTTTGCATGTCTCCAGGTTTTGATAAAAAAAGTGTGGTATCCAGGAGGAATCAAGCAATCAGCAAGGCTAAACCCAACAATCCCTCCAGCGTCGCCCCGCCCAGATGGGGAGAGGTGAGCAGGGAGCAGGGGACGCAAGGCGGCGGGGGGCGCGGGGGGGGGGGGGGGGGGGAGGGGAGACAAAGATGATTTTGGCATGGGACGTGCTCCGGTATGAAAGTGCACTGAAAGCTGCCCTGCTCATTTACCCTCTCATCACGGTGAGTGGAGCTGTGTGACAATGTGGTGGACTCATTACCCAGGTTGTCCCGGGAGCTCCACCCCTCGCACACACACACACACACACACACACACACACACACACACACACACACACACACACACACACACACACACACACACACACACACACACACACACACACACACACACAAACACACACACCACTGTGGATCCACTGCGGAGCCTGAGAAACGGGCCCATGGTGGAAGCAGGAGGGAGCGATGCGCTCTTCATGGGAACAGGGGAAAGGGTCGGGGAGAGTTGCGTCATTGTTGGACGGTGTGCAATGAGGGACAAGTGTAAAGGGTTTAATACGCAGAGGACAGGACTGCAGCCGCATCGAATAATAAACCCTGGCGCCCACGGAACAAAGTCCCTCCCCGGTCCTCGGTCAGAGAGGCCTCTGCCTTCTGAAACCACGCAGTTGTAACACACACATGCACACTAACCGGTACACACACACACACACACGCATATCCCCGCCCCACACACACACTCACGCAAACCCCTGCACACAAACACATACCCTCATATACCCCCTCGAGAAACACACAAGCACGCACACACATGATAATACACACACACACACACACACACACACACACACACACACACACACACACACACACACACACACACACACACACACACACACACACACACACACACACACACACACACACACACACACACACACACACACTCACACTCACACATTCCCTCACATACACTAACAACCCCTCCCTCCCTCTCTCCCGAGTGATCCTGCAGTTTGTCTGCAGTGGGCCCTGGCCAGTGCATAATTGTGTAAGTGCTTCTGGATGGCAGCGGGCTGTTTGGTTCATTAAAGAGGCCTATTAAGTCATTAGTGCAGCAGCAGCCGCAGTAGGCCTGCCGCCTGCCTGCCGACCCGCTCAGCAGATCCCTGCTGATAGAGATTTCCACATATTTGTGAAGGTTAATTACAGCCTGGATGTGAATCCCCCCTCTGATGTCACACTCAGGGGGAGAGGATTCACGTCCCAGCACACGAGAAGGTAATCTGGCACAGTTCTCCGTCTGTCTCTGTCCCTCTCTCGCTTTCACTTCCAGGGTTGTGTGTGTGTGTGTGTGTGTGTGTGTGTGTGTGTGTGTGTGTGTGTTGTGTGTGTGTGTGTGTGTGTGTGTGTGTGTGTGTGTGTGTGTGTGTGTGTGTGTGTGTGTGTGTGTGTGTGTGTGTGTGTGTGTGTGTGCGTGCGTGCGTGCGTGCGTGCGTGCGTGCGTGCGTGCGTGCGTGCGTGCGTGCGTGCGTGCGTGCGTGTGTGTGTGTGTGTGTTCACATTGGGTAGAGCAGTGTGTGTACATGCTTGTCTATTAACAGTTCTGCATGCTATTGTCGTTTCTTTGCATGGGGGGGATCATGAGTGTGTGAGCCAAGCATGGAGGAGCAACGGGTTTACGGTGGAACAAAGGGGGCCTCAGGCCTTGTCAGAGAGACATATCGAGGTGGAGGGAGAGAGGGATGAAGGTGGAGGGAGAGAAACTGATAGAGGTGGAGGGAGAGAAACAAAGAGGTGGAGGGAGAGAAACAGATAGAGGTGGAGGGAGAGAGGGATGAAGGTGGAGGGAGAGAAACAAAGAGGTGGAGGGGGAGAAAAATATAGAGGTGGAGCAAGAGAAACAGATAGAGGTGGAGGGAGAGACGCATTAAGGTGGAGGGAGAGAAACAGATAGAGGTGGAGGGAGAGACGCATTAAGGTGGAGGGAGAGATGTATTAAGGTGGAGGGAGAGAAACAGATAGAGGTGGAGGGAGAGACGCATGAAGGTGGAGGGAGAGAAACTGATAGAGGTGGAGGGAGAGACGCATTAAGGTTGAGGGAGAGATGTATTAAGGTGGAGGGAGAGAAACAGATAGAGGTGGAGGGAGAGACGCATTAAGGTGGAGGGAGAGATGTATTAAGGTGGAGGGAGAGAAACAGATAGAGGTGGAGGGAGAGACGCATTAAGGTGGAGGGAGAGACGCATTAAGGTGGAGGGAGAGACGCATTAAGGTGGAGGGAGAGACGCATTAAGGTGGAGGGAGAGAAACAGATAGAGGTGGAGCAGGGAGAGACGCATTAAGGTGGAGGGAGAGATGTATTAAGGTGGAGGGAGAGATGTATTAAGGTGGAGGGAGAGACGCATTAAGGTGGAGGGAGAGATGTATTTCACCGTTGTTTTCCGTGCTCAACCTTGCTGGCAGCCAACACCCCATCACCCCAAACCCAAATGCTCCACCCACCATGGAATGTAAATATTTGACTATGGGTAAATCTGGACATCACTTCATTTCGATTCCCTTTTTTTTTTACAAACGCTTTTGTTTAGGTAAATACACACTGCACTTCGAAAAGAAAACGTGTTTGGTTCTTGATTTGATATGACACACAAGAGTCTTATTTTGAAATAATTTGATCTTTGCGGCTTCCCTCTAAAACCAAAGCAGTGAGACAGCTTAAATGCATTACTTGTATTTTTTTTTGTTATTGCAATATCCTATTCTCCCCAAGGACTGTAAATATGCATTAAAGCACAACAGAACTAAAGTCCTCTCCGCTGTCTACCCAGCATCTGTAATTTATTTTGTTGGATGATTTTACTGTATCATTTACTTGATCCCTTTATGATTGTTCAGGACATAGAGCAGGAAGACACTTGATTGTTATTCAAAGATTACCATTTAATCACCATGTCACTGTGACCATTTAATTTCGATAAAGTGGTATTCATTGTAGAACCTAAATACTATGTTGCACCATCATAACCGAGGTTAGAGAGAAGATCAAAAGTATCCGCCTGCAGAAAGAGTCTTGTGTGAGTAATATACCTTGGCTTAGATCAAAATGCTAGTATGCTGACGCCAGACATCGTTTAATTAGTGGCTATCTGGTGGACATGTGCTTATTTTCATATTTATATCAAGAGAATCACATGCCATCATTTTGATGACTAAAATAAACAGTTATTTGATATCCAAGCTGTATCACCTGCCCCTGACCACGAATAAAGTGCAAATTCCCCACTCTAACCACAGTATGTGTGAGACATGCGTGCGATGTCAGCAGACTTGGAAACCCTAACATCTTCACTAGGAAAGTGCTGGGACTTTCTTTCTTCTTTTCTTCCTCACTGTCTTTCTTTCTTTATGTCTGCCTCTCTGTCTATCTTCCTTTCTTTTTCCTCTCCTTTGCTTTTTTCATTATTTTATTTTTTCCTCTCCTTATTACTTTCCTAGTATTTATCCTTTTGTTCTGTCTGTGTTATTGTACCACTCCGTTTAGCACAGGTCACAGCTAAATGAAAATCGCCCCTTGTCCGAAGCAAACCCCCGGGCCGTGCTTTGATTGGATAAGACACCCTAGTCCCTTGCTGATTGGCTGGTTGGCCGGCCTCTTTGGCAGTGCCCAGACTGACTCCGGCTACGCCCCTCAGACTGCCAGTCTCCTCACCGCTCGGCCGCTCTTTGGCTTCACCGCCACCTTCCGCGACCCTTGACCCTTGCCAAAGGAGGCCGGCGCCACCTAAATGATGTAATCTCTCGGCCTCGACACGGGCCGGTAGCCCCCGACAGCAACGCCACCCAGAAAAAATAAATAAAGGTGTTTGTGTTCTTGGAGAGGCCCCCTGGGGTCCCCTTCCACTGCTCCCCAAAAGTACAATAGGGGTTCATAGGACATCTGCTAGACGCTTTCATCAGCCATCTATCTGAAACGAAAGGCGTACTTCTGGAGTATGTGCCTTGTGGGAAATGAACCCCTCGTGCAAAACAAAGCCAAATGCTCGCATTGGAGGGAACCTGCTGAGGACCAAAATGAACACTATGAAGGGATTATCGACCCCTCCGGAGCAGGCGGCTTTACGACGCGGAAGCCTCCCAGCCGGCCTCTGGTTTCCTCCTGCCGTTCTCCCTCCCAAGCGTTTCCAGAGCGAGCAGAGCAGTAGGTAGAGAACGGCCCCACCCAGCTGTCGCCTCCCATCGCCGCTGGAAGAGAACCAGGCACCGGTGCCACGGGCGCTGAGTTTCTTTCCACCCGCCCTTACCTTAACTCTCACTCCCTGCTCCTACAAAGACTCCTCGTAACTCGTGGCGGGCCTCAGGGACTCTGTCCAACAGAGGACAGGCTCCGTGCCAGGCTCTGAGAGCCTGGTACGGTACACCTCGTCTCCTCGCGCTTACGTTCCTCTCTCCCTCCCCTCTCTTTGATTATATTTATTCTTTCCAACGGTCTTTCCTCGACTATACCTCCTGCTACACTCACACTCACACGCACATACACACACACACACACACACACACACACACACACACACACACACACACACACACACACACACACACACACACACACACACACACACACACACACACACACACACACACACACACACACACACACACACACACACACACACGCACACACATCTACACACATTATAACCTTATTGCAACAATTGCAGGATCACAGTACTAATATGAATGCATATCGGTTTAACTGCTGCTCACCAGAAAAAAAGAGAGAAAAATGACTTCCTGTCGGGTCGCGGCACCGTTGGCGATGGCGTAACCATGACGCCAGCTGTCTGCACTCTGCGAGAGCGCGGTGGGGCTGCCTCTCCAGAACCCCGCTGTACTGTACAGCCCCCCCCGTCACCTGGCACCTATACCCACCAGGTGGTTCTGAAAGAACCCCAAAACACTGAAACAACCCTGCAATAATGAAATAATAAATTTAAAACATGGCAGAGGATGAATCACCATTCATGTTTCTGAAAAGCCCTCTGTGTATTTTACAGGATATGTGAGCAGCTACTTTTTTATTGGGAACAAATAATGTGCACAGGCCCGGGCAAGGTTGTGGAGAAGTTCCAACCTGGGAACTCCCTGTAAATGGTGCTCATGGTTTCAGATTTAACCTTACACTGACATGATGCACATCCAATCCTGCTCCTTCCTGGGGTCGCCTGTTCTGTCCCATTACCCCAGTGGGCTGTGTTCCCCCTGCCCCCCCCCCCCCCCCACCCCACCCCACCCCACCCACCCCTCTCTCCCTCCCCTCATCATGTCTCCCTCCACGTTCGTCTCCTTTTGACACAGCGTCTCGTCCCATCCTGTGTGACTGACCGCATCATCGTTGTAATCAGGCATAGAGGGATCCAATCAACCATGGTGTTCAGATTATATCGCAAATGATCATAATTGAGAATAATAGTTTCCATGTCAGCCCCGCTTCAGCGCTGAATCGTCTCTCCCCACGGCCTCAAGCAATGAGGACATGTTTCTCATAACCCTTATTTTGTATCCACTTTTCTACATTCCCATAGATCCTGTAGTGCAGCACAATGACTGGCGATGTAGAAATATATTATTTTATCTACTTATATGTCGATTGGAGGAGATTTCTCCTCGAGAGAAAAAAAAAAACAAAAAACGTTGAGCTGTCTCGTGATTGATGTCCGCAGCTTTTTAGGTCGCCTCCAACACTGTATGTGGTAACCTAGAACCTGTTGGAGTGTAACTCAAAAACTGTGTTCATTTAGCAATGGCCACCGCGCCTGGGGCGGTTTAAAAATACAGGTCACGTTTACACTGACCATTGTGTGTAAGCATTTCCTTCAACAACAGTACGCAATTAAGACGAGAACGTACTGTAAATGACAAATGCACTGGATAAACCCAACGATCATATACATTACATCTCACACACTCTTTCAGATCAATTGAGTTGTTACTGTGTGTGTGTGTGGTGTGTGTGGTGTGGTGTGTGTGTGTGTGTGTGTGTGTTGTGTGTTGTGTGTGTGTGTGTGTGTGTGTGTGTGTGTGGTGTCGTGTGGGTGCTGTGTGTGTGTGTGTGGTGTGTGTGTGTGTGTGTCGTGTGTTGTGTGTGTATGAAAAGCCAAATGGGGTCATAAACGGCCTGCCCAGACGTGTGCTTTGCATAGGTAGACGAAATTTCAGTGTTTTGTTGCGCTGTTCACGTGAAATATCGTGTGCGCCAAAGTGAACACGAAATGTCACGTGCGTTTCTGCGCATTTTCACGTGAATATCGTCTGCCCAAAGTGAAACGTGTGACACGTTACCACTTTGGCACACGCGCAATAACGTCTCCAAAAGACAAGCTTACGCGTGCCAGCATAATGCAACTAGCACTATGAGCACGTGTGGCTTCTATAGTCTAGTTTGCACCTGCGGGAGCCGCGCAACACTGAAGGAAAACACCTAAAATGAATTCTGAAGCGGGCTGTGCTGACGTGAGTCAGAATTATGCTAAAAACAATATTTTTTAATGTTGAAACATGAATGGGGGTTCATCCACACTGTCTAGTCATCAAATAAAGTAAGCTGCTAGAAGACCATGTGATTCCTATCATTCTTTATTTGAACGCACTAGCCGCGTTACATGCAATCTATCCCGCATAATTTCAGTCGCATAGATCTGTTCCGAAAGTGTTCCGAATGAACGATAGCCTATACATCCAGTGCAAAAATGTCCGTTATCTCCCTCCGCACACCTTGACACATCTCGGACCGGTGGCGAATAATGACGTGTTATCACTATCGATTTTAAATTAAATTAATAAAGCACAGGCAGGAGAAGCTTTTCTCTCCCGCTCCTTCAAGAAAAAAGAAGAAAGGAAAGAAATAATAGTAATCACAGAATCAATTAATAAAACACCCATGTCCCGCTCTTACAATCGACAACGCTACCGGACTACTTTAACGGAGTGATAACAAAGACAAATCAGGGCAATAAATCCACTTTCCTTGACACTTAAGTCGGTGTGCTTAAAATACCGACGGACTCAGTGACAATGCAACTACTCGCGCCTCTAAGGTTAAACCCCAATCTATGCGGAATAATGTATACATGCGATTTAAAACGGGCTACACCACCTATTCTATGCGCAAGAATCTATCCGCCACAGATAATTGTATCCGAATGAGGCGTATACAATGACCATTTCTATGCCGCATAATGTTTCCATGTTAAACGCGCTACGAGTTATGGGGTACATGCTTTATTCGCAAAACTGATCTAACACAGATATGAAGCTGCCGAGAAGTTGCATCCCCCTGGGGATGCTGCTGCTGCTGCTGCTAAACATGTGTAGTACACATTGAATCAGTAAGAGTAATGTATAGTTCGAGTTATTCCATCCAACCCCGTTGGATGAACCCCGACGCGAGCGGCAGTATCCATACAACCTGAAGGTTTATTTCTCCATAACAGACCACAAACTATACATTATCCCGCTCTATACACGCTTTACGAGTGAAATAAAATAATAAAACAATAGTAGAAAAACCCACAATGATTCACAGAACGACAAGGATTCGTCGTAAAGTAAGTACGCGCCGGGTAAAGCGCTCCCTAGCAACGGTCTGTATGACGACGCCGTTATACAGAAAACAGACCGCAACGCACGCTCGACCAATCAGAGAGCAGCATTCAATAAGCCGTTAATAAGCTATTATAACCAAGCGCGACCAGGACACCCTTCATTCTGCGTGAGGAATTATAATAACAGTCTAAGTTTAGTTTCACCTTGATAGTTCTGCCTACTTGTATGATCTGAAAATGACTTCAAGAAATAAATATTTGAGTTTATTTCTTGGCATCTTTTCAACACTATACAAGCACCATTTGCGCATCTTACGCTGTCGCATTGTCTGCACGCGTTCACTTTGGCACACGAATCTCGTCTGCACGCGTTCACTTTGGCACACGGAATCTCTCTGCCCAAATGAACGCGTGCATACAAGCCTAGCGCTAATGCGGCAAATGGTCGCTTGTATAGTCGTTTGAAGTCTAGTTTATAAGACGCTTTTTACTATGATTTGTCCTCTACGATTGTATGTTGTCATAACAAAACACGTTCACTTGGACACACTAAGCACATCTTCACGTTCTTTTGTGCATTATGTAACATGTATTTCCTTTCTAACCCTTCCTAGTTTTTGTTTACATCACATATAACTCGTAGAGACAATCATTAGTAGTAAACTCATGTCACTTCTATGAGTTACTCCGAAAGCACAATTGAAGAATCAGAAGCACCTGATAAACCACTTTCGCTTTATTTCCACATATTAACGTTGGGAAAAGAACAGTCAATGGCATTACTTTCAACGTTGATAGTTATTTGCCTACTAGTATAGCCTAGATGAGAAACCACTTAAAAAAAACATTTGATAATTTACTGCATCTTTCAACATAACGATACAAGCAACCAC
>OLKM01003053.1:0-13054 GCA_900291075.1 Melanogrammus aeglefinus | reverse complement strand
GTGTGTATGGTGTGTGTGTGTGTGTGTGTGTGTGTGTGTGTGTGTGTCTGTGTGTGTGAGGTGTGTGTGTCTGTGTGTGTATGTGTGTGTGTGTGTGTGTGTGTCTGTGTGTGTTATGTGTGTGTCTGTGTGTGTGTATGTGTATGTGTGTATGTGTGTGTGTGTGTGTGTGTGTTTGTGTGTCTGCATGTGTGTCTGCGTGTGTGTGCGTGTGTGCGTGTGAGTGTGTGCATGTGCGTGCGTGTTTATGTGTTTGCATGTCTCCAGGTTTTGATAAAAAAAGTGTGGTATCCAGGAGGAATCAAGCAATCAGCAAGGCTAAACCCAACAATCCCTCCAGCGTCGCCCCGCCCAGACGGGGAGAGGTGGGGCGAGGGAGCACGGGAACGCAAGGGGCGGCGGGGGCGGGGAGTCGGAGGGGGCGAGAAGACAAAGATGAGTTTTGGCATGGGAACGTGCGCCGGTATGAAAGTGCACTGAAAGCTGCCCTGCTCATTTACCCTCTCATCACGGTGAGTGGAGCTGTGGTGACAATGTGGTGACTCATTAACCCAGGTTGTCCCGGGAGCCTCCACCCCTCGCACACACACACACACACACACACACACACACACACAACACACCCACACACACACACACACACACACACACACACACACACACACACACACACACACACACAAACACACACACCACTGTGGATCCACTGCGGAGCCTGAGAAACGGGCCCATGGTGGAGCAGGAGGGAGCGATGCGCTCTTCATGGGAACAGGGGGGAGCGATGCGCTCTTCATGGGAACAGGGGAAAGGGTCGGGGAGAGTTGCGTCATTGTTGGACGGTGTGCAATGAGGGACAAGTGTAAAGGGTTTAATACGCAGAGGACAGGACTGCAGCCGCATCGAATAATAAACCCTGGCGCCCACGGAACAAAGTCCCTCCCCGGTCCTCGGTCAGAGAGGCCTCTGCCTTCTGAAACCACGCAGTTGTAACACACACATGCACACTAACCGGTACACACACACACACACACGCATATCCCCGCCCCACACACACACTCACGCAAACCCCTGCACACAAACACATACCCTCATATACCCCCTCGAGAACACACAAGCACGCACACATGATAATACACACACACACACACACACACACACACACACACACACACACACACACACACACACACACACACACACACACACACACACACACACACACACACACACACACACACACACACACACACACTCACACTCACACATTCCCTCACATACACTAACAACCCCTCCCTCCCTCTCTCCCGAGTGATCCTGCAGTTTGTCTGCAGTGGGCCCTGGCCAGTGCATAATTGTGTAAGTGCTTCTGGATGGCAGCGGGCTGTTTGGTCATTAAAGAGGCCTATTAAGTCATTAGTGCAGCAGCAGCCGCAGTAGGCCTGCCGCCTGCCTGCCGACCCGCTCAGCAGATCCCTGCTGATAGAGATTTCCACATATTTGTGAAGGTTAATTACAGCCTGGATGTGAATCCCCCCTCTGATGTCACACTCAGGGGGAGAGGATTCACGTCCCAGCACACGAGAAGGTAATCTGGCACAGTCTCCGTCTGTCTCTGTCCCTCTCTCGCTTTCACTTCCAGGTTGGTGTGTGTGTGTGTGTGTGTGTGTGTGTGTGTGTGTGTGTGTGTGTGTGTGTGTGTGTGTGTGTGTGTGTGTGTGTGTGTGTGTGTGCGTGCGTGCGTGCGTGTGTGTGTGCGTGTGTGCGTGCGTGCGTGCGTGCGTGCGTGCGTGCGTGCGTGCGTGCGTGCGGCGTGCGTGCGTGCGGTGCGTGCGTTGCGTGCGTGCGGTGGTCTGTGCGTGCGTGCGTGCGTGCGTGGTGTGTGTGTGTTGTGTTCACATATGGGTTAGAGCAGTGTTGTGTAACATGGCTTGTTCTATTAACAGTTCTTGCATGCGAACTGTCGTGCGTCTTTCTGCGTGCGTGCGTGTGTGTGTGTGTGTGTTCACATTGGGTAGAGCAGTGTGTGTACATGCTTGTCTATTAACAGTTCTGCATGCTATTGTCGTTTCTTTGCATGGGGGGGATCATGAGTGTGTGAGCCAAGCATGGAGGAGCAACGGGTTTACGGTGGAACAAAGGGGGCCTCAGGCCTTGTCAGAGAGACATATCGAGGTGGAGGGAGAGAGGGATGAAGGTGGAGGGAGAGAAACTGATAGAGGTGGAGGGAGAGAAACAAAGAGGTGGAGGGAGAGAAACAGATAGAGGTGGAGGGAGAGACGCATTAAGGTGGAGGGAGAGAAACTGATAGAGGTGGAGGGAGAGAGGGATGAAGGTGGAGGGAGAGAAACAAAGAGGTGGAGGGGGAGAAAAATATAGAGGTGGAGCAAGAGAAACAGATAGAGGTGGAGGGAGAGACGCATTAAGGTGGAGGGAGAGAAACAGATAGAGGTGGAGGGAGAGACGCATTAAGGTGGAGGGAGAGAAACAGATAGAGGTGGAGGGAGAGACGCATTAAGGTGGAGGGAGAGATGTATTAAGGTGGAGGGAGAGAAACAGATAGAGGTGGAGGGAGAGACGCATGAAGGTGGAGGGAGAGAAACTGATAGAGGTGGAGGGAGAGACGCATTAAGGTTGAGGGAGAGATGTATTAAGGTGGAGGGAGAGAAACAGATAGAGGTGGAGGGAGAGACGCATTAAGGTGGAGGGAGAGATGTATTAAGGTGGAGGGAGAGAAACAGATAGAGGTGGAGGGAGAGACGCATTAAGGTGGAGGGAGAGACGCATTAAGGTGGAGGGAGAGACGCATTAAGGTGGAGGGAGAGAAACAGATAGAGGTGGAGCAGGGAGAGACGCATTAAGGTGGAGGGAGAGATGTATTAAGGTGGAGGGAGAGATGTATTAAGGTGGAGGGAGAGACGCATTAAGGTGGAGGGAGAGATGTATTTCACCGTTGTTTTCCGTGCTCAACCTTGCTGGCAGCCAACACCCCATCACCCCAAACCCAAATGCTCCACCCACCATGGAATGTAAATATTTGACTATGGGTAAATCTGGACATCACTTCATTTCGATTCCCTTTTTTTTTACAAACGCTTTTGTTTAGGTAAATACACACTGCACTTCGAAAAGAAAACGTGTTTGGTTCTTGATTTGATATGACACACAAGAGTCTTATTTTGAAATAATTTGATCTTTGCGGCTTCCCTCTAAAACCAAAGCAGTGAGACAGCTTAAATGCATTACTTGTATTTTTTTTTGTTATTGCAATATCCTATTCTCCCCAAGGACTGTAAATATGCATTAAAGCACAACAGAACTAAAGTCCTCTCCGCTGTCTCCCCAGCATCTGTAATTTATTTTGTTGGATGATTTTACTGTATCATTTACTTGATCCCTTTATGATTGTTCAGGACATAGAGCAGGAAGACACTTGATTGTTATTCAAAGATTACCATTTAATCACCATGTCACTGTGACCATTTAATTTCGATAAAGTGGTATTCATTGTAGAACCTAAATACTATGTTGCACCATCATAACCGAGGTTAGAGAGAAGATCAAAAGTATCCGCCTGCAGAAAGAGTCTTGTGTGAGTAATATACCTTGGCTTAGATCAAAATGCTAGTATGCTGACGCCAGACATCGTTTAATTAGTGGCTATCTGGTGGACATGTGCTTATTTTCATATTTATATCAAGAGAATCACATGCCATCATTTTGATGACTAAAATAAACAGTTATTTGATATCCAAGCTGTATCACCTGCCCCTGACCACGAATAAAGTGCAAATTCCCCACTCTAACCACAGTATGTGTGAGACATGCGTGCGATGTCAGCAGACTTGGAAACCCTAACATCTTCACTAGGAAAGTGCTGGGACTTTCTTTCTTCTTTTCTTCCTCACTGTCTTTCTTTCTTTATGTCTGCCTCTCTGTCTATCTTTCTTCCTTTTTCCTCTCCTTTGCTTTTTTCATTATTTTATTTTTTCCTCTCCTTATTACTTTCCTAGTATTTATCCTTTTGTTCTGTCTGTGTTATTGTACCACTCCGTTTAGCACAGGTCACAGCTAAATGAAAATCGCCCCTTGTCCGAAGCAAACCCCCCGGCCGTGCTTGCTTGATGATGATAAGACACCCTAGTCCCTTGCTGATTGGCTGGTTGGCCGGCCTCTTTGGCAGTGCCCAGACTGACTCCGGCTACGCCCCTCAGACTGCCAGTCTCCTCACCGCTCGGCCGCTCTTTGGCTTCACCGCCACCTTCCGCGACCCTTGACCCTTGCCAAAGGAGGCCGGCGCCACCTAAATGATGTAATCTCTCTGCCTCGACACGGGCCGGTAGCCCCCGACAGCAACGCCACCCAGAAAAAATAAATAAAGGTGTTTGTGTTCTTGGAGAGGCCCCCTGGGGTCCCCTTCCACTGCTCCCCAAAAGTACAATAAGGGTTCATAGGACATCTGCTCGACGCTTTCATCAGCCATCTATCTGAAACGAAAGGCGTACTTCTGGAGTATGTGCCTTATGGGAAATGAACCCCTCGTGCAAAACAAAGCCAAATGCTCGCATTGGAGGGAACCTGCTGAGGACCAAAATGAACACTATGAAGGGATTATCGACCCCTCCGGAGCAGGCGGCTTTACGACGCGAAGCCTCCAGCCGGCCTCTGGTTTCCTCCCTGCCGTTCTCCCTCCAAGCGTTTCCAGAGCGAGCAGAGCAGTAGGTAGAGAACGGCCCACCCAGCTGTCGCCTCCCATCGCCGCTGGAAGAGAACCAGGCACCGGTGCCACGGGCGCTGAGTTTCTTTCCACCCGCCCTTACCTTAACTCTCACTCCCTGCTCCTACAAAGACTCCTCGTAACTCGTGGCGGGCCTCAGGGACTCTGTCCAACAGAGGACAGGCTCCGTGCCAGGCTCTGAGAGCCTGGTACGGTACACCTCGTCTCCTCGCGCTTACGTTTCCTCTCTCCCTCCCCTCTCTTTGATTATTATTATTTACTTTCAACGGTCTTTCCTCGACTATACCCTCCTGCTACACTCACACCTCACACGCACACACACACACACACACACACACACACACACACGCACACACACACACACACACACACACACACACACCACACACACACACACGCCACACACACACACACACACACACACACACACACACACGCACACACATCTACACACATTATAACCTTATTGCAACAATTGCAGGATCACAGTACTAATATGAATGCATATCAGTTTAACTGCTGCTCACCAGAAAAAAAGAGAGAAAAATGACTTCCTGTCGGGTCGCGGCACCGTTGGCGATGGCGTAACCATGACGCCAGCTGTCTGCACTCTGCGAGAGCGCGGTGGGGCTGCCTCTCCAGAACCCCGCTGTACTGTAGCGATGGCGCTGTCGTAACCATGACGCCAGCTGTCTGCACTCTGCGAGAGCGCGGTGGGGCTGCCTCTCCAGAACCCCGCTGTACTGTACAGCCCCCCCCCGTCACCTGGCACCTATACCCACCAGGTGGTTCTGAAAGAACCCCAAAACACTGAAACAACCCTGCAATAATGAAATAATAAATTAAAACATGGCAGAGGATGAATCACCATTCATGTTTCTGAAAAGCCCTCTGTGTATTTTACAGGATATTGTGAGCAGCTACTTTTTTATTGGGAACAAATAATGTGCACAGCCCCGGCAAGGTTTGGGAGAGGTTCCAACCTGGGAACTCCCTGTAAATGGTGCTCATGTTTCAGATTAGACCTTACACTGACATGATGCACATCAATCCTGCTCCTTCCTGGGGTTCGCTGTTCTTCCCATTACCCCAGTGGGGCTGTCTTGCCTGATTCACCGTCATTGGTGTCACACTCCGTAGTTAGTCCGGTAGCCCTGGTCCGGTCTGCCTCAACGACGCCGACCACACCACTCTCTATTCCTTCGAATCACTGTCTGCTTCCTCATTACTTCTTCTTTCTCGTTCTTCTTCTTCTTTTGACACAGGCTCTCGTCCCATCCTGTGTGACTGACCGCATCATCGTTGTAATCAGGCATAGAGGGATCCAATCAACCATGGTGTTCAGATTATATCGCAAATGATCATAATTGAGAATAATAGTTTCCATGTCAGCCCCGCTTCAGCGCTGAATCGTCTCTCCCCACGGCCTCAAGCAATGAGGACATGGTTCTCATACCCTTATTTTGTATCCACTTTTCTACATTCCCATAGGACCTGTATGCAGCACCAATGACTGGCGCTGTGAAAATATGAGTTTTATCTACTTATGTCGATTGGAGGAGATTTCTCCTCGAGAAAAAAAAACAAAAAACGTGAGGGCTGTCTCGTGATTGATGTCCGCAGCGTTTTAGTCGGCTCAACACTGTATGTGGTAACCTAGAACCTGTTGGAGTGTAACTCAAAACTGTGTTCATTTAGCAACGGCCACCGCGCTGGGGCGGTTAAAAATACAGGTCACGTTTACACTGACCATTTGTGTGAGCATTTCCTTCACAACAGTACGGCAATAAGACGAGGAACGTACTGTAAATGACAAATGCACTGGATAAACCCAACGATACTATACATTTCATCTCACACCTCTTTCAGATCAATTGAGTTTGTCTTTGTGAGTCGTGTGTGTGCGGTGTTGTGTGTGTGTGTGGTGTGTGTGTGTTGTGTGTTGTGTGTGTGTGTGTGTGTGTTTGTGTCGTGTGTGTGTATGTGTGTTGTGGATGTGTGTGTGTGTTTTGTGTGTGTGTGCTGTTGTGTGTGCGTGTGTGCGTGTGTGTTTCTGCATGCCAGTGTGCTTGTGTTCCCCTGATTGCTTTCTTGCAAGCGTGTGCATGCATGTGTGTGTGCAAGTGTGTGTCCACGCTTGCGTGTGTGTGTGTGTGTGTGTGTGTGTGTGTGTGTGTGTGTGTGTGTGTGTGTGTGTGTGTGTGTGTGTGTGTGTGTGTGTGTGTGTGTGTGTGTGTGTGTGTGTGTGTGTGTGTGTGTGTGTGTGTGTGTGCTGTGTGTGTGTGTGCCAGGTGCGCAAAGGTATGTGAGTGTGTGGGTATGTCTGGAGCACAGCCCTATTTCTAGGCTCAGTGCCGGGGGGAGCAGGCGGTAGAGGTTTGACAGTGTAGTTAGAAGGTGCTGATGAAAGGGGAGAAGCTGTGTCTGCCTCTCGAATTAGCCCTTGGCCGCCTGCTGGCTTGTCACATGGATCGCTGACCGCGGTTCCCCCAGATCTGTGCTGCTCCCTCCCGCGAACGTGTGCTGATTTGCGAGGTTTGGCCTTTGTGTGTGGCGTGCATGTTATGCACGTGTGAAGAGCCGATGACATCCGTAAATCTTTTACACACACAGACACACACAAAACAGGCCCACATGTAAAGATCGCCCAAGAAGCACACACACAGACACAGACACACGCACATGCTTACTCTTTGATTACAGATCACATCAATGGCTCAATAAAGGGGCTCACGTATTTCCTGTTCTGTAACAGCGCGTCAAATAATTTTCGAGGACCTCCCAAGTTTGGAAGAAATTGTTTCCAGCGAGGTGACCCCCACAAGTCCTCAATCTCTGGCCATCCTTTAAACAGACCTGGACCCAGCAACGCACCAGAAATCGAAGCTGTCTGACTCACATTTCCCAGATCTGTATGTTATTTCTTCAGTTAAATGACAAGCAGGTGGACTTTTCCTCTTTCCTGGACATCCCCATATGAAACAGCCAAGAGAAACAAAGCTTTTCCTCTTCTCGTAGCCAAAGGTACGGCTTACCGTTGGGTCCTTACCCAAGACTTCCCTTGTCCCCGCTCTGTACTCCCACAGCACACGAGAACAAGACACAAAACGGTCCCGTAGCTTTTGACCGGTCGAACGTATCGCTCCATCAGGCCTCTTTGTCCAGGGGACTGGAACTTCATTCTGATTTAATGTTTAAGACTCATTCCTGAACTTTACAGAAATTGCCCGTTGACCCAAGGTTTACTTTTTGTGTGTCTTTCAAAACAACATTGGACAGTAAGGCATGTGTGCTTATGTTTGGCTACCATACACTTGTAGGGAGTAAAGCCCAGAACAACCCCGGCCCTCCAGACTCCAACGCTTTAGACGGCGAACCCATGTCAGACATAAGTCTGCTTTAATGAAAGAGAATGCTCCCCGCACTTCTCACCTTCTCTCATCCATTCTGCATGTGTACGGCCTGCCCTGACAACCTCTCCGCGCGTTCAGCTGTTGTGGCTGTTTGCTTAGTGAGGTAGAGGGACATCCATAACCATAAAACTGTCCGCAGCCGACGGGTTTTAATCAGCCTTCGCCTGCCATTGTCTCCGCAGTCCCTGTAGGTTTCTATCAAAGGATACAACTCTCTCCATCTGTCTGCAAAGACAGACCCACACACACACACACACACACACACACACACACATGCGCATACAACCACACACACACTCGCATACATAGACAGAAACACACACAGGCACACACGGCCATGCACACACACACACATGCACAGCTATTCTCCTTTTTTCAATATTTGCTGCATAACTCTATGAACTATGAGGTTGCTATTGTTTTAAAGGTCCCAGAATATGGAATCAGACATAGTGTTTTTGTTCTGTCCAAAAACGGATGAAAGGCAAGGTTTTGAATGTAGACCGTAGACAAAATATGGCTTGCATAGACGCGCGACGTCAGTTTTATTAGGGTTGAGTTTATTCTACTTTGACGTTGACCTTTTCTGCATCGCCAAACGTACGTCGTGAACAATCTTGAGTTGACATTGGGCCTCAAGAGAATACGAACAAATCGTGCACTATTCCCCCCCCCCATACCTGGGAGAAGTTGAGTCCGTTGAGGGGGTGACACTGCTCCTCCACCCTCTCCACCGCGCCGGTCCTCTTCCCCATCCTCTCCGCCTCCTGGGCCAGGTACAGGTCCAGCACGGGCGTGCCGCGCGAGCGCACGTCCCACTCGGTCAGCGAGTTGACCATCAGCATCACCCACACGGGCCTCTTGCGCTCCCAGTTGCCGGCGATGGCGTTGAACAGGTAGTCGGCGTAGAGGCCGCGGCCTCGCTGATCGGCCGTCATCCAGGAGGGCATCATGTGCTTGACGTAGTCCAGGTGCCTCTTGAGCCGGCGGTACAGGTCCCGGGGCAGCAGGCTCTGGAGGCTACCCCCGTGGGGCAGCAGCTGGCAGCTGGTCAGCTTGGAGATGGTCAGGGGGTCCGTCAGGTCCAGCTCGAAGTAGACGTTGGGGCTGCCCCGGAAGGCCCGCTTGGACGCGTCAGGGATGAAGTCCCAGACGCGGGTGTAGGGCACGTGGATGGTGCCGAACAGGTAGGCGGGCGGGAGGGGGGGCGGGCGCCTCACCGTCCACAGAAAGGAGTTCATGTCCCCTTGCTGCCATTTGGGGGGGGAGAGGAGAGAGGTGGAGAGGGAGATGGTGTGCGGTTAGAGGGGGGATGTGGAAGATGGTCAACGTTTCGGAGCTCGAGTGGTACGTTTTGTCGTACGGGGGGGGGGGGGGGGGGGTGAGGCAGGAATGCGTTATGTTCTGCGCGGTTGAGGGGGGAGTTGCTGTTTTGAAGACAAACGGGGGTTTACAGAGATGCCTTTACGGACTTTAAACAGTCTGTACGGTTTTGTAATGGAGCATACCTCGGGTGGACAAAGCCGTTGCTGGCCTGGGAGGGATTTCTAAGGCTCCTGCTGGACCGGAGCTCATAAAGTCAACCATGGAGTGGCTGGGCTCTGTACACAGCAGTGCTCACGGTTTGGGAGCCTGAGCTTTCGACCCAGGCAGGGAGACATAAGCTACTTTTACGGTGACAGATGTATGTCAATACGTCAACAAAATATGGGGTGTTACAAATATCTTCATTCAAGTTCAAATCAATACATTTGATTTATGCTGAATTTTTGGTGTTGTAAATTTCGATTGTTGCTTTTTTTTGCATCTATGAATTATAGTATGATTGAAGCATAATGGCATTTTGTTAATATTGTTTAAGACATAAATAAACTGCAACTGAAGGGCAAACATTAAATCATCTGGAAACGTCCATGAATATGATTTAGATTTGTTTTCATACAACACGAGGGTGGAATTTTCTCTATCATCACGCTTTTGCAATAACAATGATGGCAGACAGTTATAATGGAAAAAAAAACATTGCGGCACAGTTATTTTACACGAGTATATTTTGGTCAAAGACCTATCCAAAAGAATCGTAGCCTACATGATATTAACTCAGTCCGGTAGCAGTTCAGTGGAATACAATTACAGCATAGGCCTACAATATTTTGAGGTCACACAAGCATTAATATTTTCCCTATAGACCACATCTCTGGAATAAGTCAGTGAGTGCATTAGGCCTGAATGTCTGCATATAAAAACGAGGAGGATTTGTCCATTGAGTTTCTGATTTAACTCAAACCTTAAGGGGAGAGCGAGGTAGTCTCCCTGGGCAATGGACTCGTGGAATTCTTCACTACCAAACTGGAGAGAGCCTGAACGCGAATGACTCCCTTTTATGGGAGTAATTACTTTTAACACAAAACAGAACGCGCTATTCTGACGCATTACAAATCGCACGGAGTGCAGGAGCATGAAGGCCTTCATCCGATCGGTGACAACAGTTATGTTACTGCACCGCACTCAGTCCTACCAGGCCTAATGAAACCAAATCCTGTAATCTAAAATTACTCCCAAATGAGCGCCTACGTGTTTAGGTTAAAAATGCCACAGGTTTTATTACAACTTTTCTTTTATAATCTATTTTTTCTGTTGATGCTGAACATAAATGTATAGTGTAGCAAGGCGGTGCGTTTTAGACGTGATTTCTCTCCTTTTAGGTATGCGTGTGTGTCTGTGCCCGTTTGTGCGTATGTGTCCGTGCGCGTGTGTATGCGCGTGTATGTGTGTGCGTTGTGTGTTTGTGTGTGTTGCGGCGCGTGCGGTGGTTGTCTACGGTGCGTGTTTGTATGTGTGTTGTTCGTGCGTGCGTGTTTGTGTGTGTGGGAGTAAATGATTCTAATTAAGATTCGTTTTCATTTCCTTCATCGATCCTAAATTTGTGACTCTCAGAAGACCGACGGCAGCAGGCAGCGACAGCTCCAGCGGTCTGCGGTCTGGACGAAATGAACTCCAACGCGTCAGCAATCATTTGGATGATCGCAGGGTAAACTCAAAAACGTCGACGACGCACATAATTTTATATAAGTGAATACTATGAACCGTTTCTGAATGTTTGATGTGTAATCACGTCTGACTGGTGAGGGGCATTTCTAGGCATGCAGGCGGCATGGAGTCCCCTGCGCTGCTGTCCTCGCCGCTCTGTTGTCACGTAAACAGCGTAGAGCTGCTTGGGCACGCGGACTGGTTCACCAATTAAACCACAATGGGCTGCCATTGGTTGGAACTTAAGTTATGTTTCATTGTGTTCATGTGTGTTTGTACATTAATTTATTTGTGTTATTTATTGATGAACAATTCTTATAATAATATTAATAATATTAACAGTAAAATAATAAAATGAATTGTTACCGCTGTTATTATTATTATTATTATTATTATTATTATTATTATTATTATTATTATTATATGAATAGAAAATCACTAAACTATTTTGTGACAAAGCATAAAAATGTGCAGTAATCCTTAACCCGTTCAACCTCCTCGCTTATGATAAATAAATAAAATAATATACCTTAACTAACTTAATATATATATCACATAAAACGTCAGTATCAAAGTGGCCACATCACTGACAACTCACCGACTGCGGAGGGTCGCACTGCCGCGGTCTGTCGCGCGCGCACCTCGGGGCGCCACCGAGTGCAGGAGGAGCGCTCCAGAGAGAACAGGCGAAGCCCCGGCACACAGAGCCTCATCATTCCGCGTCCGCCGCGGGAGGAGGAGGACGCTTCTTTACGGTGACGATCACTCCTCTACGCTCCCTAGCGATCTCCTCTCCTTCACTACGCTGCGTCCGTCCGGCTTTGGAGACAAACGGAACCCTGCGGTGGCGGATCTTCGCTCACATGTGCCAACCGGCGGGAGAAACATTCCGCCTCACCATCGCCTCTTTCACGGTCTTTGTTTTATCTACTCGCGCACTTTTATAAAGTTGCCTGCTTTCTTGACTGAGGTTGACACCGTCCCTTCGCGGAGCTCAAAGTGAACACGACTCTGGTCGGGAGAGTTCTTCGGTTGCGCTGCCGAAGTTTTGTAGCTTGTTGAGTGGAGTTGGAAGGGAGGTGGAACGAAGTACACCACACACACACGCCACACACACCACACACACACAAACACACACACACACACACACACACACACACACACACACACACACACACACACACACACACACACACACACACACACACACACACACACACACGCGCACACACATTACAGACACCCCTCCTCGTCGATTTTTTTTGGACGCTGGGGGGTTGGTGGGTGGGTAGAGAGGGTGGGCAGCAGGCAGCGCAGGTTTAAGAACGATTGACTGAAGATAGAGGAGAAGAGAGAGACGGTGCAGGGTTGGCAATGAAATACATCGCTGGACTGGGGGAGGGGGGGGGGGGTTGATCATTTTCAGCATGCAGGAGACTAAATATTACGTTTGAACATGGTACCAACGAGTTTCACTCTGACCTTCACCCTGCATTACAGAAATACACAAATTAATAGACCGACCATTATAAGTTTTATTTTGCTTTGGATGTCAGTCCGACCGTGCCATGATTAATAGGCCAACCTATAAACATTGAAAAGGCGTTTTAGCCCTACTATTTATATAGCAGATGTTTTTTTTTCCCTCAAGCCACTAACAAGTGAGGCTAAGCGCAATCAAAGGATTGTTAAGGTCTGGTCTCGGTGGGATGGACAGATTTGTCGCTTTTTAACAAATGATCTTGTTGAGAGAAAGTGAGTCCTCTTTGTTGCGTAGAGATGGGTCCCGCTGCTTCCCTGTGACCCCGCTCACGTTTTTCCACAAGTGGCTTTCCAAGTGTGACAGAGTCAAGTAGTGGGTAATTTATCCAACGCC
>OLKM01003052.1:19270-45627 GCA_900291075.1 Melanogrammus aeglefinus | reverse complement strand
CAGACCAACAACACCTCGATAAGCTAGGACTCTGCAATCATATAGCGATGGAGAATGTTAATAGTTTTATTAAGTAACGAGGAGCAGACAAGTGATGTAGAACACCATCGGCATGTCAAGTCTACTCTGTTAAAACCGATGAGAGTATGGTCGGATAAGTTTCAGGAAAAGGGCTTCAATGTTTGATTATGGGCAGTCCTTGTCGCTCAAATGTAAATACCGCACGTTCTCACTGGGACCCTATACATGTCGTTGGCTGGACTTGAACGTCTCTGGATTGTGATTTGCGTAACACTCGAGGCCGTTGCCCAACGGAAACTATTTTTTTCAAACACTAATAGCGACCGACCAACTAACAACAGCCCAAAGTGCGGCTGCCATTAGGGGAACATTTTTGCCCCTTATACTTAAAACAACATTAGAGGTTTAGATATATAAGTAACATTACTGACGGCGTACTATCTTTACAATTATGTGATAAATTTCCGACTTGCTGTGCCATTAACTTTAGCTTTGGACCACGTCTTGACAGGACTGTCTCGTCTGCTGTGCAAAAGAGTCGTTCTACTCCTAGCGGGCCCATTCAGTGAAGGCTGGAAATAAATTCAAAGGCTGGAAGGACAATTGGCATTTCTACAAGGGGAACCGCCAGGCAATCTTGAATAAGGCTGATTACAGTTTGATTTTAATATCGATACTGCTTTAGTGTTCTTGGTTAACTTCAGCTTTTGTACAGTTCTAAATATTCTGGTGACATTAATTGCCACAGAAGTTAAACCCTACCAAATGGAATGACGTCATATACTGACTTGGTGCTCGCAGTTACCCAATAGATAATATCAAAGCTTAAAAATTAATGGCAGTTTTTCCCACATGTTAAAGTAGAATAAACTCTAGAACTTGTACATGGAAAAGGTGAACATGTTAGTTTGAGGCCAAGGTGTCTGCCTCTCTCTTACCCAGAGCAAGACCTCCACCTCCTCACACAGAGCCAGACCTCCACCTCCTGTCAGAAGTCCTCCAGAACAGGTCAGTACTCTGGTGTGTGAGTACAGTCTTCTCACGTCAGTTTCAATGCATGGGCTGAACCACTTCTTTAAACGTGTGGACTGCTCGGTCTTCATTCCCAATACGGGATGCTCATGTCTGGTCTCCAGTCTTTTCTAGCCTTGAGTTATAAAATAATAGGTAAATTAATTGTAACTCGGTTTCGGATGAGTCAAATAAGTTTATTGTTGGGAAAAATTCTAATGTAAAACTGCTGCCGAGGCTGAGAGGCTGGGGACCGGAGGCTTGTGGTGCCAGGATGGACCGGAGACTGAGGCTGGAGACCAGGGGCCTGCAGCACCGGACCAGAGGGTAACCATCACCAAGCTCATCTGAAACAATAAAGCCCTCGGTAGTTTAGGTCTGGTTTTGATCCTCTTATGACTTTAAAGCTGTGCCAAGCTGTGATTTGAGTTAATTCAAACCGGGGTTATGGAGGAGTCATATGAGCCATTAGTGCAGCTACGACTGTAGTGGATGGATTGCTGAACGCGTCAATCTGTAGAAGTTGCCTAATTTGTGTTTAATTATGTTTAAATTCGTCTTCCATTTTACAAGTGAACCTCAGATGCAGGAGGTGGGGTGTGTTGCGTCCCCAGATGATTTACTGCTGAGACCAACTGTGTTTGTAACCAGACCATGAATCCATGTTAGAAGGAGTTGATGGAGGCCCTGCCTGGTGGAGGAGCTGATGGAGGCCCTGCCTGGTGGAGGATGTCTGTCGTGGGGTAGATGGAGCCTGACTCTGAAGTGATCGTCACACTCACTGCAACTTCTCGTAGAATACTGCTACCAAAAACTACTGGCTTTTGTTAATATACCAGACAACTACATCTGTTTTACCACCGTTTGTTTCCAGACAGACTATGCCTGAGGAGAGCTGACGGAGGAGCTGAGATGCTGGAGGACGACTAGGAATCGATCAACAAGGATTCCTCGTAAGTTTGTATCTACTTAACATGGTTGACTTAAAGGGCAAAATACAGCGGTTACTTTGTCATGCGTTAACCAAACTACCGCTGTGTTTTCTTTCTAGAACGTGTTTCTGGAGCGGAGGCGAGCTGGTAGGGGAGCCGTGAATCTGGAGGATGACCATCACACTACAAGAATTGTAAGTTTGCATTAACCTAACAAAGTGGGAATAAAGGGCTTAAAAATAAGACAAACTCCAGGTATGTTACCAGACGTTGGGGCTAAATTTGCGCTCTTTGTTCCAGACCAGGACTCTGAGGAGAGCTGATGGAGGAACCAAGACTCTGGAGGACGACATCACTCTACCAACAAGGATCCTCGTCAGTTTGCATAAAGTAAACGGAATGGACTTGTTGTAACGCAGGATTAGTTTGTCCAGTACAAGTTAAGGCATACTACTGTGGTTGCTTACCAGACAAACTACAGCTGCTCCTTTGTTACGCGCCATTAGAGCCCAACTCCTCCTGTGCTTGTGACCTTACATTAGAGCCAAATTACTACCACGTTTGTTACCTTACATTAGAGCCAAATTACTACCATGTTTGTTACCTTACATTAGAGACAAATTACGTTTGTAACCAGACCAGGAATCTGGGGGACTGATGGAGAAGCTGTACATCTGGAAGGCATATCCTGAGGACAACCAGGACTCTACCATCAAGGATTCCTCGTAAGTTTGACTTATCTGGACATAGTGGACTGGGTTGGAGGTTCAACTCTCAGACCAATGGTGCCGGGTTCAAGTCCTCAGAATACAGTGATGCGTCCTTGAGCAAGGCGCCCTAAAGCCTGCCTGCTCCTTAATGACGTCTCTTTGGTTCAGATAATGTTGCATCTTTTGAATATTGAACCTAATCCATGTCCTTGTTTGGTCCGGGCAGACACACCTGAGCTGAACCTCACTTGATTCTGTTTGGTAGGGAGCAGACACACCTGAGCTGAACCCCACCTGATCCTGAAATCCTGCTGGTCCCGTCTCCTCAGTTCATCTGAGCCTCGTCCTCCTGAGCTCAGCGGTCTGAGGCTGATGGATCATTGAACTCCAGTGGGAGTGATCTTCTTGACCCCGCATGTACCCGTGTGCTTCCACGCGCCTTTCCCTCACGTCTTTCACTAACCCCACTACTCTCTACTGCTTCTCCTTCTTCTTCCTTCTCCGTGGTTCGAACCTTTACTCTGAAGGAGTGTCTTCTTGAACCTTTACACTGAAGGAGCGTCTTCCTGCACTCAGAGGGTTCAGCATTAGGGTTGAGAGTCAGGGTTTAGAGTCAGGGACAGAGCTGGTCAGGGAGGACTGGTTTTACACAAACCTCTTCACCTGCTTTCTGAATGGTGACATTTTGAAATGTATCATTTGGGAAAATGTTTTCCTCTGCTTTACAAAATAATGTATTAAACTTCTGTCAAGTGTTTTTTGTTTATATATTAAAATCCTACATTGACTTCTGCATGTTTGGTGCGGTTTATTTGATTATCCTTTAACTTGGTTAATGTCAAGCTAAATTCCTGCAATACATTTAATATACATGATGAATGTTATTCAGCAATGGTCACATAATCCATTTTGTAAAAACAAAGCATCCATATTACTGCTAAATTCATGTATTTAACAATGACAATACTGTCCCCGCAGGCCATTCTCTGCTACTACAACACGTTCAAACCACCAACCCGGTCTAACATCAATGTACTATTATGGAAGGACAAATGTAGCAAAATTTAAATGCCAATGCAATTTGCAATTCAATAAGTCATTACATTTGCACTTAAATAATGTAATTTGTAAATACGTTATTCAAAGTGTATTTTAATATGCAAAGTGAAAGTGAAATCCCCAATACAATTAAGTTGTAACAATAAAAATAGAATAACATTTTGTCTATTTTTTTGGGCTCGTTTATTCAAATTGAAAATCTATAGGGTCTCTATGATTGCAATGCACTTCACCACGTTCTGTTTGTTGCGAAATTCAAATTACATTTCAATACGCAAACCGTTTGCTAAATATTATGCAAAACGCTCTGGCACTTTATTTTCTATTGTGTTTATTATTGGGGCTTTATTTTCAAGCGAATCCACTGGTTTGTTTTGTAAAAATTTGCATTTTACCAACAACATTGTGCATCAAGTAAACTTTTTCACAGTTGCGTTTATTTTAAATTGATGCCGGTGAGATATGTTATCGAAAAGATGAGTTAATGTAAATTAAAATATTCTGCTCCAATAACCACCCGGTTACATATAGACTATTATATTCAAGCTCAAATAAATACCCCATTGGTCTACATATTTGTATTGCTAACACCAGTCCTCAATAGTTTATTCTTCTACACATAGAATGGTGAAAAGGTTTATTAGTGTGTCGTCGTGGTTTTACCACTTCGCCCATTACCAACATAATCTGAACTTTTATCTGTATTCCGGAGATGCTTCATGAACCACCTCCAGAGTGCAACCTCGTTTGCCCTGTGTCTCTGAATAAACCACGTTTTGAACATACCACTCCGATTCATACCTACCGCGAAACAACAATAGCCTACACTATCAAAATTACAGTGTGTAAGAACCTTATTGATTTCAGATGTTTCTGATCAGTTCATGCAGTTTATTTGCTATTGGTTCATTGTTCGCATTGTTCAGGAAGTCTGGAATTAAAGCATAGCACACGGCTTACCCAACATTTTAGACTTTGTTCTTTGATTCGCAAATAGTAAATAAACTTATTGAAGTTGCTGACCCATTAGTGACCACTAGATGGCGGCAGGGTGGCGGCCTCCTCAAATGTTAAGTGATCTAGGAATGATACAAAAAAAGTTAATTTCTCATGGATCGACCTTTTGCCAAATAAAACCATTTATAATGGCATCAAATCATAGTGATCGTGCTCAGTGGGGATTCAATATATAATATACTGGATAATAGTTAACAATAAACGCATTTGGCTTCCTCAGACACCCTGATTGGCTTAGGGCCACTGACGTCATCAGTGCCGTTCACGCATTGCCTTGAATCACGAGCCCTTATACTCGATCTCTTTTGCGTCGAACATAGTTTGATAACACGCTATATGTTGTTGACACATAGTGGTACTTTTCTACTTGTATTTAAAGGAAGTTTTTTCTGTAAAACCGCTAATGAGAGTGACATTTTTGGGAATCGGTCCTCTAGGTCGATCATGTTACAGTTATCGCTTCTCGGCCTTTTGGCTAAGATCAAGTGTAGTATCTGTTCTTATCAGTTTAATATCTGATACGTCCCCTACCCGGGGACCATATATTAAATTGATTTTTGGAACTGGGAGATGGAAAAGGGGCTTGCTCCGTCCACTCCACGCATCGACCTGGTATTGCAGTACCTCCAGGAACGGTGCACCCCCTCTCACTGTTAATATGAATGACTAGTGTAGTGCTCGTTAAACTATTTGATGGTTTCTGACTAAATAAGTATTTAGTGTTGCTGTCTCTTTCATTGAAACTGATTAAACGTTGCCGAAAAAAGTTGCGAGGAGATATATTTTAAATTATTTAATGCCGTAGGCCTATTTAGACCATATGATGTTCAAGCTAACATAACATCAGTGAGTCATTCAACCACAGATCTGTAGCACTAATAACCGTCTGGAACCGCACACAGAGTTATCAACACAACACCAAATACAGTATTATTGGCTTGAAATCAGTCAGACCCAACACGCACTGCGGAAAGGACAGGTGCTTGGCCAATTAGAACCCCTTGGCGTGGTTTACCATTACGCCCATTACCAATATAATCGGAACGTTTGCCTGTAACTGTATTCGAGAGAAGCTTCATGAACCAGCTCCATAGCCTGTTCACCTTGTGTCTCTGAATACACCACATGTAGGTTTCCAATTAATGAGGACTTAGCTTGACATTAAAATTCCCCTCCTGCATATCATTTTAAATTGAATCCACAGGGCCACTCGGTAAAGTTCAACTATTTACTTTCACCCAATAATGTCAATATTATTCAAATTAATTCTGAGCGAAAGAGGTCAAAAAACGAATCCCTGACCATCGGCAACATATTGTTACCAGGAAGCATCCATCATAGTCACCTATTCCCGAATTAAAATGTAGAAATAATTAGATTTTATGCATTTTAAATTATCCCTGAATGAACTGTAAATGCTCTTTTCAAATTCGTCTAAATAAATTAACCGTGTTAATAACTTTTGCTTTAAATATGAAATTAAATGATTGCATGCTAATTAGTAAATGATTTATTTGTGATCAATAAACTGTATTTAGATTCAAATTATGTTTCATCAGAGTGTAGAACCTTATTGATTTCAGATGTTTCTGTGTTCAGTTCTTGCAGCTTATTTTCTATTGGTTCCTTGTTTGCATGCTTGGGGACATCTCGAATTAAAGCATAGCTCGCCTTGCCTTGAATATAGCCGAATGATTTCTGAGAAGCAAATAGTAAATATAGGCCTACGGCTCTTATGGACGTTGTCGACCAGCTAGTGACCACTAGATGGGGGCCGAGTGGCGGCTTCCTCATATGATACAAAGTAAAGTTAATTTCTCATGGATAACCCTGCCTCATAATAGTTCACAATAAACGCGATTGGCTTCTCAGACCTTCTGATTGGCATATGGCTTCTGACGTCATCAGTGCCAATCGTGAATTGCCGTGACTCGCGGGCCCCGATACTCGTTATTTTTCAGGTTGAAAATGGTTTGATAACACGCTATATGTTTTTGACACATAGTGGTACTTTTGTTTTTTTAAGATCAGGTGTATTATCTGTTCTTATCAGTTTAATATTTGATACTTCCTCTACCTGGGGACCTCTATCATCTCTTTACTCTACAAATGTCCAACGCAGGGAGGGTTTTTACGTACAAGGGCGGTCGGTCGGTCTACTGCCGCAGCAAATCATTAAAAATTGCCACATTTAAAACTCTTAAATCATCACAGAGACACCTCGGAGTCTGGACATGTTGAAGCAGTGAATAAGGCGGAATTTGCTTCTTTGTCATATGACGTCATTATCATTAATAGGCCTATCATGTATTTCGGTTTTCTCCAAACAGTTATTAAGGACTTCAATACAATTAGTGAAGGAATATTTGTATCATGAATGAATTTGTGAATAAAGTTCTCCACTTGCAGAGCGCGAAAGAACCCGTAGCCTACCCACGTGTTGCTGCTCCTCACAATCTCACTGTTATAAACAATACAGTCTATCAACTTATGAATTGTGATTTTTCTAGGTAAACCTCTTTTTAATTCAGCCGAATTAACTTTCGCACGGAGGCAACGAAACAAGTGCTTGTTGTCTCTGACTGAAGGCGAACTCGTCTGGCTGGTTCGTCCGCCCTGCCCCGAGTCACATGACTCGGCGGTTAATAGCACAACCATAATAGCACACGTTATCTGGGCACACATTGAGAGGGTTGTTTTATAAAGAATGTGGGGAAAATATTAGCAACAGTTTAGTTCAAGTCAGATGTAATTGTATAGCTCTTAATCACAGTTAGGCACAATCACTAAGAAATAATCAACATTTCCCGGGCTCTCTATTTCCTGTGTTTTAATCGTTGAACATATTTTAATTCTGCAAAGGAGGGAACGCACAGTGAATATGAGGTAGCCTAGACAGTTCATGAATGTGCCCACGTTCTGGTTGAAACGTCAGGGAACTGTGTCCGTGGGGGCGGGGCCAAGGGTTAGGGGAGGAGCCAAGGGTTAGGGGAAGAGCCAATGGTTAGGGGAGGAGAGGAGAGGATGTCTTGCTCACGAAACGAAACTAAACATTCAAAGAAACCAGGGCAAACCGACGTGGAAGCAGTTCCCTCTTTCAGCAGAAAAATAAAACGCAGTGGCAATTGTTAGGGGAGGGGAGGAGAGGATGTCTTGCCCACGAAACGAAACTAAACATTCAAAGAAACCAAAGCAAACCGACGTGGAAGCAGTTCCCTCTTTCAGGAGAAAAATAAAACGCAATTTGGAACAAATTGTCAGACAGACAGAAAACACAACAAGGTGAGTAAAGCAGCACAAGATAAGGAATTGATGGAATTAGAAATATAAAACTGCTCAATACATAAACCTTATCGTCTGTGTCTAGGAATGGCCTCTGCTAACACTTCCTGGTCTGAGGAGAACTTTTCATGTTCCATCTGTCTGGATGTGTTCAGCAGCCCGGTTACCACACCATGTGGACACAACTTCTGCAGAACCTGTATTACAATGTTCTGGGATGAACAAGTCCAGTACAAATGTCCTGTTTGCAACAAGATTTTCGACACAAAACCTGATCCACAGGTCAACACCCTCTTATCAGAGCTGGCTACTCAGTTTAGAACAACCGTACGAGATAAAGAGCTGCCTTGTGTTGAACCAGCAGAAGTTCCCTGTGACGTCTGTACTGGGGCCCAGCTGAACGCTGTGAAGTCCTGCCTAGTGTGTTTTATGTCTTACTGCCAAACCCACCTGGAGCCACATCAGAGAGTGGCAGTCCTGAAGGGACATCGGCTGGTCGAGCCTATGGACCGTCTGGAAGAGAGGATGTGTAAGGAACACGACCGACTTCTGGAGCTCTTCTGCCCGACTGAACAGGTGTGTGTGTGTCAGTTCTGCACAGAGACAGACCACAAGTCCCATCCTGTTGTACCTCTGAAGGAGGAATATGAAGTGAAGACGGCCCAGCTGGGGAAGACAGAGGCTGAAGTTCAGCAGATGATCCAGGAGAGAAAACTAAAGATTAAGAAGATAAAAGACAGAGTAGAACTGAGCAACAAAGACGCAGACAGAGAGATAGCCGATGGTGGCCAGGTCTTCACTGCTCTGATCGGCTGTGTTGAAAAGTGCCGGGATGAATTCAACCAAACGGTTCAAGAGAAACTGAAATCTGCAGAGAAACAAGCTGAAGACCTCATCAAAGAGCTGGAGCAGGAAATAGAAGATCTGACCAATAGAAGCTCAGAGGTGAAGCAGCTCTCACACACTAAAGACCACCTCCACTTCCTCCAGACCTTCAGATCCATGAAGGATCCTCCACCCACCAGGGACTGGAAGACGGTGGAGGTCCGTCCTCCGTCATACGTAGGGACCTTGAGGAGATCCCTGGATCAGCTGGAGGAGACACTGAACATGGAGATGAAGAGGCTGTGTGATGATGAACTGAAGAGGGTCCAGCAGTATGAAGTAGATGTGACTCTGAATCCTGACACAGCTCATCCCGGGCTCATCCTGTCTGAGGATGGGAAACAAGTACATCCTGGAGGTGTGGGGAAGGTACTCCCAGACAACCCTAAGAGATTTACAAATTTTCCATTTGTCCTCACAAGGAAGAGCTTCTCCTCAGGGAGATTTTACTTTGAGGTACAGGTTAAAGACAAGACTTCATGGTGGTTAGGAGTGGCCAGAGAGTCCATCGACAGAAAAGGTGAGACTACGTGGACCCCTGAGACGGGTTACTGGATTCTTCTCTACTACAAGGATGTGTTTGTATTTAAAGATAACCCTGATGGCCGTCTCCCTCTGAGAGCTGAGCTCCAGAAGGTGGGGGTGTTTGTTGATTATGATGAGGGTGTGGTCTCCTTCTATGATGTGGAAGCCAGGGTTCAGATCTACTCTGCTACTGGCTGCACCTTCACTGAGCCTCTCTATCCAATCCTCTGCCCAGGTCCCCTCAATTATAAAGGAAACAACTCTGCCCCCCTGATCCTCTCACCTGTCAATCAAACAGACTAGGACCTTTGTTTGATAATAAAGAAACAACCAAAACAACTAATGTTGTTTACTGAATTAGAATCTGTACTATGTGAGGTCTGAGCTTTAATGTCGTACTGCTGACATTTAACGAGGAGATGATCTTTAAGAACATAATCACAGTTGTTGAATTCAACCCATTATAAATATATATATATTTTGTCTGTTTTCTCAGATTATTTTTACACATTTAACGCTATAGAATTGTTAAAATGTGCAGATATAGAGAACATAAGAGGACTAACATTTTAAGAGGACTTATTTGTAGAAAATAATAATTGTAGTTTTCTTTAACATTGCTATCTTTTTTAACCTCTGAATAGTGAATGACAAAAAAACAATGTCCTTACACGTTCATTGATTTTTTTTTTACTGTGTAGGCCTACTACGCTATCATTTTAAAAGATCATTTAAAAAAAGATACATTCCAGTCCAATAGTCATCAGTAGAATCACTGTCTCAGTGTAATACAAAGAATACATGTGTTTGTTGTCTAGAACCCTTACTTTGACCATTTTGAGTTTGATGCAACGTTTTATGTCAGTAAAGAATTGTGAAAGTTGGTAGTTGAATGAACCAGTAAACCTTTATCTCCACCAAACAACCCTTCATGTATTACACACTTAAACAAAAGGTCACAGCCTATTACCATTGTACATTTTATATTGCATAAACAACCAGTAGTATACGTGTTTGTCGAGATATGCCAAGTTAGGGCATGGGTGGGTGGGGGGGTGTTCACTGTTTTTGTATGGCTGTTTGTTTGTTTTTTTATTCTGGACTCTGTAATTTATGTCATTATTTTTCCTCTACAATTTTAGCAGAGTGTGTTTTTGTTAATTTTCGTTTGTTGATGTGTATATGTAACTGTTTACACATATATGTTAAAAGAAAAAGAAAAGGATAATTGTATCCCTGTAATTGGAAATATCTAATTGTACTTTTCAATAAAAAGATTTTTGAAAAAAACAAAAAAAAACAAAGGTCACAGTGAATACCTGTAAAGATTCTCCCCATGTGAGTGAGTACCCTGACTTTGTCTTGTGTGCACTCTTGTCTTCTCTTGTCTTCTCTTGTCTTCTCTTGTCTTCTTCCTCCTCTCCATCCTCTCCACTCCTCTCCTCTCCATCCTCTCCTCTCTTCTCTTCCTCCTCCTCTCTTATTTTTGCTCTCCTCTGTAGCTCATCTAGGATTGTGTGCATTATTGTCATACGTTACGCATTAAGCGTGTTCCCATGTCAAAAGTCACCCCATTTTTATTTGTGAATCTAAAATAGATGTTGTACAACTGAACTCCTACTGGGTGAGTTCGGCTGTAGTGAATCACTATGGTGACGGTGACGCTCCCGCTCGTGCGGAGTCCTCCTCCCCGTGACCACGCCCACTGACTGCCTGGACCACTCGAGGAGAGGGAGAGAGACCCCGAAGCTGTTGGCACGAGAGCCGTGGACCGCGATACCTCTGAGCAGCCAGCAGCACGGGAATGAATGACCCCATCAAGCGTTTGAATACGTGTGTCAGGTCAACTTCTCCCTGATGGTCTGAATAAGTCGCAAAGTGTGTCGTTAGTCGCCTTTCAGAAATAAATTCGCAAAGAGTCAATGATACGTGCACAACTTTTAATGATCTGTAATGATTGATACTATTATTTCAGTGATTCTGTTTATTGTGTACTTACACTTTTATTCGTTGTTAAAGCATAATGGCAATAAACAACTCCGTCGAACCAACTGAATGTTCTCGTGTGTTCAGCCGACTAACTAGCCTTGTGCTCGTGTATTGATTACGTTTAAAGATTTGCATTCTAGCCTTTAGTATACTTGCTGTCTTCGGACTAGTTTGGTCCAGATAGTGTTGCTGTGAAGATGTGAATGTCATCTTCACTGTGTTAAACCATGTTTTAAAAGATGCACATGCTCCTGTCTGGCTGTTAGCCCTGTAATGGTCTACAGCTGTGGCTCATAGGTTAATTGAGCCACACCCATTCTGGTGTTCCTTAAGAGGGCCAGAGTTCTAGACTAGAGGGAGGCTGGAGTTGTCCAAGTGAATCGACTGTTGTGGTATTGTTTTTAAGTAGGCCTATGTATGTTTTTTACCAACAAGTTGGCCTACATCAAGGAAACTTTCTCATCTTTGCCATTTATTTTAATTTGATACCAGTGAGATACGTTATCGAAGGATGATGTGAGTAAAATAATATATTCTATGCTTTATTAAGACAATATGATATTCAAGCTCGTATAAATACCTTATTGGACTACATATTTGTAGCGCTAAGCCGCTGACACCGGTCATCAATAGCTTCTTTTACACGGAGTGGTGAACAAGTTTATCTGGGTTAGAGTCTGTCGTCGTGGTTTTACCCCGCCTTCGCCCATTATCAATGTAATCTGAACTTTTCTCTGTATAGAGATTCTTCATGAACTACATCCAGAGTGCAACCCGGTTTACCCTGTCTCTGAATAAACCATGTTTTGAACCGTTAACACTCCGATTCATCTCGGAACAAAACATATCAAAATTATGTTTGAACAGTGTAGAACCTTATTGATTTCAAATGTTTATGTTCAGTTTATGCATTTTATTTGCTATTGGTTCATTGTTTGCATGGTTGAGGAAATCTGGAATTAAAACATAGCACACGGCATACCCTGAATTTAGCCTTGGTTCTTGACGAGCAAATAGTAAATTAACTTTTCAGCGAAGTTGCGCCGACCCATTAGTGACCACCAGATGGCGGCAGAGTGGCGGCCTCCTCAAATGTTTAGTGATCTAGGAATGATACAAAAAAAGTTAATTTCTCATGGATCGACCTTTTGCCAGATAAAACCATTTATAATGGCGTCAAATCATAGTGATCGTGCTCAGTGGGGATTCAATGTATAATGTACTGTATAATAGTTCACAATAAACGCGTTTGGCTTCCTCAGGCACCCTGATTGGCTTAGGGCCGCTGACGTCATCAGTGCCGTTCACGCATTGCCTTGAATCACGAGCCCTTGTATTCGTTATCTTTTGCGTCGAACATAGTTTGATAACACGCTATATGTTGTTGACACATAGTGGTACTTTTCTACTTGTATTTAAAGGAAGTTTTTTCTGTAAAACCGCTAATGAGAGTGACATTTTTGGGAATCGGACCTCTAGGTCGATCAATTAACAGTTATCGCTTCTCGGCCTTTTGGCTAAGATCAAGTGTAGTATCTGTTCTTATCAGTTTAATATCTGATACGTCCCCTACCCGGGGACCATATATTAAATTGATTTTTGGAACTGGGAGATGGAAAAGGGGCTTGCTCCGTCCACTCCACGCATCGACCTGGTATTGCAGTACCTCCAGGAACGGTGCACCCCCTCTCACTGTTAATATGAATGACTAGTGTAGTGCTGGTTAAACTATTTGGTTTCTGACTAAATAAGTATTTAGTGTCGACAGTGTTGCTGTCTCTTTCATTGAAACTGATTAAACGTTGTCGAAAAAAGTTGCGAGGAGATATATTTTAAATTATTTTATGCCGTAGGCCTATTTAACCATATGATGTTCAAGCTAACATAACATCCGTGCGTCATTCAACCACAGATCTGTAGCACTAATAACCGTCTGGAACCGCACACAGAGTTATCAACACAACACCAAATACAGTATTATTGGCTTGAAATCAGTCAGACCCAACACGCACTGCGGAAAGGACAGGTGCTTGGCCAACTAGAACCCCTAGGCGTGGTTTACCATTACGCCCATTACCAATATAATCGGAACGTTTGCCTGTAACTGTATTCGAGAGAAGCTTCATGAACCAGCTCCATAGCCTGTTCACCTTGTGTCGCTGAATACACCACATGTAGGTTTCCAATTAATGACGACTTAGCTTGACATTAAAATTCCCCTCCTGCATATCATTTTAAATTGAATCCACAGGGCCACTCGGTAAAGTTCAACTATTTACTTTCACCCAATAATGTCAATATTATTCAAATTAATTCTGAGCGAAAGAGGTCAAAAAACGAATCCCTGACCATCGGCAACATATTGTTTACCAGGAAGCATTCCATCATAGTCACCTATTCCCGAATTAAAATGTAGAAAATAATTAGATTTCATGCATTTTAAATTATCCCTGAATGAACTGTAAATGCTCTTTTTCAAATTCGTCTAAATAATAATTAACCGTGTTAATAACTTTTGCTTTAAATATTGAAATTAAATGATTGCATGCTAATTAGTAAATGATTTATTTTTGTGATCAATAAACTGTATTTAGATTCAAATTATGTTTCAACAGAGTGTAGAACCTTATTGATTTCAGATGTTTCTGTGTTCAGTTCTTGCAGCTTATTTTCTATTGGTTCCTTGTTTGCATGCTTGGGGACATCTCGAATTAAAGCATAGCTCGCCTTGCCTTGAATTTAGCCGAATGATTTCTGAGAAGCAAATAGTAAATATAGGCCTACGGCTCTTATGGACGTTGTCGACCAGCTAGTGACCACTAGATGGGGGCCGAGTGCCGGCTTCCTCAAATGATACAAAGTAAAGTTAATTTCTCATGGATAACCCTGCCTCATAATAGTTCACAATAAACGCGATTGGCTTCTCAGACCTTCTGATTGGCATATGGCTTCTGACGTCATCAGTGCCAATCGTGAATTGCCGTGACTCGCGGGCCCCGATACTCGTTATTTTTCAGGTTTGAAAATTGGTTTGATTAACACGCTATAATGTTTTTGACACATAGTGGTACTTTTTTTTTTTTAAGATCAGGTGTATTATCTGTTCTTATCAGTTTAATAATTTGATACTTCCTCTACCCAGGGACCTCTATCATCTCTTTTACTCTACAAATGTCCAACGCAGGGAGGGTTTTTAACGTACAAGAGGGCGGTCCGCGGTCTGTCTACTGCCGCAGCAAATCATTAAAAAATTGCCACATTTAAAACTCTTAAATCATCACAGAGACACCTCGGAGTCTGGACATGTTGAAGCAGTGAATAAGGCGGCATTTGCATTTAATTGTGTCTTTGTATTATGACGTCATTATCATTAATAGGCCTATCATGGTATTTCGGTTTTCTCCAAACAGTTATTAAGGACTTCACAATACAATTAGTGAAGGAATATTTGTATCATCAATGAATTTGTGAATAAAGTTCTCCACTTGCAAAGCGCGAAAGAACCCGTACCCACGTGTTGCTGCTCCTCGCAATCTCACTGTTATAAACAATACAGTCTATCAACTTATGAATTGTGATTTTTCTAGGTAAACCTCTCTTTAATTCAGCCGAATTAACTTTCGCACGGAGGCAACGAAACAAGTTGCTTGTTGTCTCTGACTGAAGGGCGAACTCGTCTGGCTGGGTTCGTCCCGCCCTACCTACCCACGAGTCACATGACTTCGGCGGTTAATAGCACAACCATAATAGGCACACGTTATCTGGGCACACATTGGAGAGGTGTTGTTTTATAAAGAATGTTGGGGAAAATATCAGCAACAGTTTAGTTTCAAGTCAGATGTAATTGTATAGCTCTTAATCACAGTTAGGCACAATCACTAAGATATAATCAACATTTCCCGGGCTCTCTGTTTCCTGTGTTTTAATGGTTGAACATATTTTAATTCTGCAAAGGAGAGAACGCACAATGAATATGAGGTAGCCTAGACCGTTCATGAATGTGCCCACGTTCAGGTCGAAATGTCAGGGAACTGTGTCCGTGGGGGCGGGGCCAAGGGTTAGGGGAAGAGCCAATGGTTAGGGGAGGAGAGGAGAGGAGAGGATGTCTTGCCCACGAAACGAAACGATAGTTATGATATTATAACTCTAGTTCTATGATTGTAGGCGTAGCCGTCTAGGCTTCGCCTTATGGGCTTGTCCCATGCGCGTGCTCGCGCGCACTGAAGAATTTCAACTATGCACCAATCAACGTGGGCACCGCCTACATTCCCCACGGCTCGTGTATAAAAGGGGGCGAAAGCTGCCGCCTCATTCTCCACGCTATTCTTTCAGCACTTGGAGGGTACAGCAGGTGGGAAAACTAGACGGCTACTTCTACAATCATAGAACTAGAGTTATAATATAACTATCGTTCTATTTCATGTAGGCTACGCCGTCTAGGCTTCGCCTTATGGGCTCAGGCGAAGCTGCGAGCGGAGCCCGATCAATGTACTCCTGCTGGACCCCAGTCAAAATACTTAAGTCACCAGGGCACCATAAGAGACTCCAAAAAAGCCGGATGTGCAAAACACAACAGCTTAACAAAAAACTAATTCCCCCTAGATCAAGCAAGGTGATGATCAAGAGAAAAAAGTGAGTCTGCAGAGTGAGTCTCAAGACTCCGGCCCCAATCCGTCCTTCATGGAATCCATGAAGAGCGAAGGGAAGAGCCAGAGTAATACGGTTTCCATTAGGTCCGCCACGAAGTCCGACTCTCCAATAAGGAGCTTCTCTCGTCCGTTTTTTTCTAAAACACGGCGGGAGTGCCACACTGGCAGACAAAACCAACTCGTCAATCGGCGAGCCAATAGGAACCTCTCTACTCCGCTTTCCATTTGAAAAACGGCAGGAGAGAAATACTGGCGGATAAGGGTCCTCAACCCTAAGCCGTAGAAGGGACACCGGACTCCAACACAGTGTTGCCGAGTGAGTCCCTGGACATGTCTAACATGTAAAAACAGACAAAGGGCCCGGGGGAGGACCAAGACGCAGCCGCGCAAATGTCCTCCACCGGAACGCCTCTGAGCAGAGCCGTCGAAGAGCAGCCACGCCCCGTGTCTCGAGTGAGCTTCTAACGCCCAATTGGTGGCGCTAAGTCCTGTCGAGCATAGGCTAAGCAAAACACCTTCACATTATCCAGCGAGAAAACCGCTGTTTAGAGAGAGCGCGGCCCCTGCTTAGCGTCGCCATAAACGCAACAAACAAACTGTTGTGTGGAGCGGAACGCGGCCAAGCATTTCACATACATAGCCAGCGCCCCGCACCGGGCACAGGAAGATGCAACTCCGCCTCCGCCTCACTAGAATGAGGCGGGGGGTGAAAAGCCTTAAGCATAAATATCTCTCGACCGGAGAAGAACTATTAATGTTCTTAGGGAAGGAACGCGGGATTAGGGTCTGAGCAGCGCAAAGGAGGCTGTCCTCGTTAAGCAACAAGCAGCTCGGGCTGACAGACAGAGCGGTCAGCTCACAGGCCCGCTTGGCAGAAACTAAAGCCAATAAGAGCGCCGCCTTAAAGGACAGGGCATCCAAAGGGGCCTGAGACAGAGGCTCGAAAGGGGCCCTGGATAACCCGCGCAACACGGTGGGGAGGTCTCCAGCGTGGTGTAAGCACGCGTGAAACAGGCCTAACCCGTCTAGCCCCACGCAAGAACCTCTTGACTAGTGGATGGCTGAAGATCGGTCCACCATCACAGCCCGCATGGCCAGCTGAAACAGCTGCCACATAGACCTTGGATAGTGGAAAAGGCCAAACCCTTCTCCAATAAAGTGCTGCAGAAAAGCAAGCACGCTTCCCACCTCGCAATGGGATGGAACAGCGTGGTTCCTGTCACACCAATCAGAGAAAGCGCACCACTTCGCCGCATAGAGGGAAGAAGTAGAAGGCGCACGAGCACCCTGGATAGTGTTGATAACCCGCTTCAGGCAAACCTTTGCCCTGCAGGATCAACCTCTCAGGAGCCAGACCAGCAGCCGTCCCGATATATCGGGCGGGTGGGTGCACCGTCCCATGGGCCTGCGAAAGCGCGAAAGCGCATCCGGCCTGAACGGTACCGGCCACGGCGCCGTCCGTGAGAGTGCCGCCAGCTCTGGAAACCACAGAGCTGAACGGTTCTCCGGAGCCACTATAATCAGGGACAATCTCTCCTGTCTGACCCGTTCCAGAAGAGGAAGGATCAGCTGGAGCGGGGGAAACGCATACAAGAGAACCCGAGGCCAAGGTGTGTGCGCCAACGCATACACCCCCAACGGGGGAAGATCCCGAGGGTTGAGAGAGAACCACAACCTGCGCAGTGTGTGTTTCTCCCTTGCACGCGAACTTGGTGTCCACCTGAGCCGTCCCAAACCTCTGCCAGATCAGTCTGACAATGTCGGGATGTAACCGCCACTCGTCGCGGCGGGGACTGGCCGCGAGACATGAGGTCCGCCCCGAAGTTCTGTGCGCCCACGATATGCAAGGGCCCTCAGACTGAGGAGATACTGATGAGCCCAAAGCCAGAGCTCGACCGCCTTTTGGTGGAGAGCTAGAGGAAGCGCACTCCCCCTGTTTGTTTTTTGTACGCCGGCCGCCGACACACTGTCTGTCTGATCAGAACGTGGCGGCCACGCACCCAGGTTGAAAGAATTGCAAAGAGCATTTTCCTACAGAGACGAGTTCCAGCACATTTATGGTGGACTTGTAGGGGTGGCGCCATGCTCGCCGCTCCCACCGAGTGAGAGAGGCACGTTTCTCCCCAACCCGTCAACGAGGAGTCCGTGAAGACCACAACGTAGGACGTCACTCTGCCCAGGGGAACACCCTGAGAAGGGCGGGGGGGGGTTTCCCCAATATCCCAGGTCTGGCGACACTGACGCGGGGTAGGAGGAGCACCCTGAACTTGGTGTCGCACGGGGTCAACCGTTGGTGAGCAAACCACGCTGGGTCTGCGCATAAAGAGCAGACCCAGGGGTACCACGGGAATGGGCGGCTGCCATCAGCCCCAACAGGCGCATGGTGAACAGCGCGGTCATGGTTTCTGAGAACGCGAAAGCGGGAGAGGTGCCAACAGGATGGCGTCTCGCTGAGGAGGCGAAAGCCTCGCTGTCATGGCGCTGAAGTTCCAGGCAAGCCCCAGTAGACTATCTGCTGGCCGGGGAGCGGGAAGCTCTTCTCCCAGTTGATGGCAAACCCCAGGAAAAGAGAGATGGTTATCACCGTCATGGTTGTCCCTTCTCGCAAGCTTCCTCTGAGTCGCTCAGAATAAGTAGGTCGTCGAGGTAGAAGAGAACCCTCTTTCCCTGCGCCTTGAGCGGTCCCAAACGCCGTCTCCACACACTTCGAGAAGGTGCGCAGGGCCAGGGAGTAGCCGAATGGCAAAGCACTGGTACTCGTACGCCACCCCATAAAGGCAAAACAGAGAAACTTCCTGGTGCGCCTGCCGAACAGGGACGTGGAAGTAAGCATCCTTGAGATCCAGGGATGTGAACCAGTCACCCGGCCCTCCACAACATTGAGTAGCGCTCTGATAGTGAGCATTCTGAATTTCCTCGCGGCAACGAATCTGTTGAACACGCGAAGATCCAGAATAGGTCTCATCTCCCCTGACTTCTTGGAACCCAGGAAGTAGCGGGAGTAGAAACCCTAGGTGTAACTCGTGGGGGGGGACAAACGACAGTAGATGCGCCATCATCTCAAGAGACGGGGCCACTTTCTGCTGCCAGAGCCGTGCTTGCCCGCTTGGTCCCATAGCCCTGGTCTCCACCAACCCCATAAAGGGTTGGGGGACGGCGCTTGAACTAATGGGATGAACCCATCTCAACGTGTTGTCCAACCACGATGGTAAAACGGCACCGTCTAGCCAACACGGATAGCCAGTCGAGAGAGGGCGAGCTGACAGCTGAGAGGAACGCTGTCCAGGAATAACCCGTATTCCTCGACCCCTACGCCTCCACACATGTTTGTGTGTGGACCAAGGGGGCCATCCCCATGAAAGGGAGGAGGCTCAGCGAGCGTGGTAGATGTTTATGGAGCTAGCCGCTGTACAAACAGCGAGCTGTCTAGACGCCCGCCGTCGTGTCTGCTGAAACAGGCAACGAGGCGGCTTAGCGTAGCACTCGTGACAGCGCGTTGTCGCAAGACCCTTCTACTCACCTCCAGGACTGTAGAAGGGAGGTACAGGGGATAAATGGGGGGAAACTAGGAAACTAGTACATAGCCGTCCGTATCACGGGCTCGTGTAATGAGTCCTCCAGTCCGCCACGCGAAGCATCGCAACCGACCAGCAGCATCTTTCGCGAAAGCCGGTGGCGAGTGAACCCAGAGGTTGATGTGCGAACGCGCCGTGCCGGTCGCGGCCACCCTGCATCGAGCCACACCGGCTGAGGGGGCGGGGGGAGTGGGGCGAGAAGGCAGCCAGAGGCAGCGCTCTCTAGAGGAGTATGTGCGCTGCCAATTCTCTCAGTCGTGCTGATGTCTATCCATTACGGAACAGATAGAGCTGGCAGCAAGGCTCCAGACCTGCTGGTCCTCGGTGATGTATCCCTGCGGATGCGGCGGTGAAGAAGTGCGTAGCCCCTGGAGCGCTGGGGCGGCCTGGAACCCGCTTCCTCCCGGCCTTGCTGATGGGAGGAGCCCCGGAAGAATCGCCCGCCGAACCGGTAACGATTTTCCACAGAACGGACTGCGTGGTGGCGCGAGCCACCTCCGAGAACCGGGGGCCCAAATAGTCCATCCGGAGCTAATGGGCCCTGGAACGAGGCTGGCCCGCTCTCATTCCTGGAACACGCAGTGTGAGAGAGGCCAATATGGCCCTCTGGATGCAATGGTGCCGACGCCATAATGCGCCGACCGCGAGCAACGGGCAATGGGCTGGGCATAGCTGGAGGACGTGCTGCTTTTTCAGAAGAGCGGGAGTCACGACCATGCTTGCGCCTCATCCGGCCGTAAAGCTTCCCTGCCAACCGACCAAGGAGAACGCAGGGCGAGGTTGCCTTTCTCTTAAGATTCGCTTCGCCAACATTACCGGGCAGATTACGAAGGCACAGAAGGACGAACACCCTGTCCGTCAGGTGTGGCCGGTAATCCTGCCCTTCTGGAAGGACAGGTGCCGGGGGCAGGCGATGAAAGCGGCGCGTCTCGTATGAGCCCCGGCACGGGGTGGTGTCGGGTGTGTTCAAGAGAAGCGCTCCAGAGAAATATGCTCCAGGGAGGGGGCAGGTCGATCCCCTTCGCTGAGTTGTCATCATCAAGAGACCCACCTTCCCTTCCGTAATAACATGGTTTCCTCGACCTCTTACACGATCGAATCCATAGGACGCCGGTGAATCAGTCAAAGAAGGCTCCCTACTCGACCAGTTATGGGCGTTACCGTCTGTGTCCCAGTATGTGTTTTTGCATGGCGGGCCATTTCAGTGATTGAGGGTTAGATCAGTCCACAACCTCTAATCTACCCCGCAGTCGGTGAGGTGCTAAAAACCGGTGGGAACAGGGGGGGGAAGGGGCGGGCACCAGGTGGTCCGGCCGCGCCGGGATGGAAGACCCTAGGGTGCTGAAAAAACTCGCCCGCTTTTGCATGTCATATGTATAGCGGTTCTTGACGTATTCCATTGATTACACGACTTGATGGGGTGGTGGCGACCGATGTCGGGTGGGATGGTGTGAAGGAAGCGTGTGGTCTCCGCGGCACAATATTGCATGGCCCATGCGGCGGAATTTGCCACTGTATAGGCGCCATCGCTCAACCACACCCCCACTCAACTTAAACCCAGGTGGTTTCTGAACTGCAATGCACCAGGGAATGTTTGCTCCATGCCATGACCTGACGCCCACCATGCTCGAGCCTGCCTGGAGATTCGGTCGCACATCGGAAACGGCCGACTCAGTCTGCTTTGGCGGTCGCCTCGCGGAGGACAGCTGCTTCGGTGGAAGCCCCGGGCAGCCGAACCGGAGACAGTAGATCAACTACGTCGTAATTTAAATCGGTACGGGCCGCTAGGCCGCCAGCTACGAGCGGCACACAGGAGAGCAAGAACGGTCGTCCTCATGAGGAGGCAACGTCGTCACCTCGAAGCCGCTCGTTCGTCATCGTCCTGGGCGTCCGAAACCTCGGCCAGCCGAGAATTGTCGATGGCCTCAGCGAGCGTCCACCGACGGGGAAGAAAGTCATTGTGTTTTCTTTCTTCCTTGTTGGTCAGTGCAAATGCTGAAAGAAAAAGGAGGATGAAGGCGGCGGCTTGCGCGCCCTTTATACACGTACCTCGTGGGGAATGTGGGCGGTGCCCACGTTGATTGTGCATAGTTGAAATTCTTCAAGTGCTGCCGGCAGACAGCCCATAGGCGAGAGCTCGTAGACGGCGTAGCCTATGACATGAAACTAGAACAGTTGCTTGTTTGTCTCCTGACTGCTGAAGGGTGTAACTCGTCCTGGCTGGGTTCGTCCGCCCACCCCGAGTCACCATGACTCGGTCGGGTTAATAGCACACGCATTAAATAGCACACGTTACTCTGGGCACACATTGAGAAGAGGGTTGTTTTAATAAAGAATGTGGGGGAAAATATCAGCCACAGTTTAGTTCAAGTCAGATGTAATTGTATAGCTTCTTTAAGTCACAGTTAAGGCACATCATAAGAAATAATGCAACATTTCCCGATTCTCTCTGTTTCCTGGTGTTTTATGGTTGAAACCATTATTTAATTTTTCTGGCAAGGAGAGAACGCACAGTGTATGAGGTAAGCCTCCTTAAGAACAAGTTCATGTAATGTGCCAACGTTGCTGGTTGAAACGTCAGGGAAACTAGTGGCCCGTGGGGCGGGGCCCAAGGGTTAGGGGAACTGGCCTGTTAGGAGGAAGAGAGCCAAAGGTTAGAGGGGAGGGGAGGAGAAGATGTCTTGCCCACGAAACGAAATAAAACATCAAAGAAAACCAAAGCAACGACGTGGAAGCAGTTCCCTACTTTCAGGAGAAAATAAACGCAATTTGGAACAAATTGTCAGACAACGAGAAAACACAACAAGGTGAAGTAAAAAGCAGCACAAGATAAGGAATTGATGGAATTAGAAAATAATAAAACTGCTCAAATACATAAAACCTTATCGTCCTGTGTCTATGGAATAGGCCTCTGCTAACACTTCCTGGCTCTGAGGAGAAAGTTTTCAATGTTCCATCTGTCTGGATGTGGTTCAGCAGGCCCAGTTTACCACACCATGTGGACCACAACTTACTGCAGAACCTGTATTACAATGTTCTGGTGAAGCAAAGTTCCAGTACAAATGTCCTGTTTGCAAAAAACAAGATTTCAACAACAAACTTGATCCAACCAGGTCAACACCCTCTATCAGAGCTGGCTACTCCAGTTTAAGAAAACAACCGTAACGAGTAAAGAGCAGCCCCTTGATGTTGAAACGCACAGAAGTTCCCATTGAACGTCCTCTGTACTGGACCCAGCAAGAAGGCTGTGAAGTCCTGCCTAGTGTGTTTTATGTCTTACCTGCCAAACCCACCTGGGCACATCAGAGAGTGGGCAGTCCTGAAAGGGACAATCGCTGGTCGAGCTATGGAGCCCGTCTGGAAGAGAGGATGTGTAAGGAACACAACCGACTTCTGGAGCTCTTCTGGCAGAAACCCTGAACAGTATGTGTGTGTCAGTTCATGCACAGAGACGGAACCACAAGTCCCATCCTGTTGTACCCTGAAGGAGATATGAAGTGAACGACGGCCGCAGCTGGGGAAGACAGAGGCTTGAAGTTCCAGGCAGATGATCAAAGGAGAGAAACAAAAGAATTAAGAAGAATAAAAAGAAGAGTAGAACTGGGCAAACAAAGACGCAAGACAGAAAAGATAGCGCGATGGTGGCGCAGGTCTTCAAATGCTCTGATCGGCTGTGTTGAAAAGTGCGCGGGAATGAATTCAGACCAAAAGCGTTTCAAGAGAAACTGATCTGCAAGAGAAACAAGCTGAAGGACCTCATCAAAGAGCATGGAGCAGGAAATAGAAGATTCTGACCCAAATAGAAGCTCAGAGGTGAGCAGCTCTCACACACTAAAAGACCAACCTCCACTTCCTCCAGGAGCCTTCAGATCCCTGAAGGATCCTCAACCCACCAAGGGACTGGGACGACGGTGGAGGGGGTGCGTCTCCGTCATACGTAGGGACCTTGAGAGATCCCTGGAATCAGCTGGAGGAGACACTGAACATGAAGATGAAGAGGCTGTGTGATGATGAATCCTTTTTGGAAAAGAGGGTCCAGCTAGTCAACTGAAGTAGATGTGACTCTGGATCCTGATACAGCTAATAACTATCTCATCCTGTCCTGAGGAATGGGAAACAAGTATATGATGGAGAATGTGAGGAAGGACTCCCAGACAACCCTAAGAGATTTACAACAATATATATATGTTCCACGAGGCAGAGCTTCCTCTTAGGGAGATTTTAACTTTGAGGTACAGGTTAAAAGACAAGACTTCATTGCGTTTAAGGAGTGGCCAGAGAGTCTCGCATCTGACAGAAAAAGTGAGACTACGAGGACCGCTGAGACCGGGTTAACTGGACTCTTTTCCACTCAAGGATGGGTTTATATTTGAATGATCTAACTCTGATTATCCATCTCCCTCTGAGAGCTGAGCTCCCAGAAAGGTGGGGGTGGTTTGTGATTTTATGTGAAGGGTGTGGTCTCCTTCCTTATGATGTGGAAAGCCAGGTGTTCACATCTACTCTGGCTAACTGCTGCAACCATTCAGTGAGCCTATCCTAATCCAATCCTCTGCCCAGGTCCCACCTCAATTTTTAAAGGAAAACAAGCTCTGACCCCCTGATCCTCTCACCTGTCAATCCAAAACAGAACTAGGACATTTGTTTGATAATAAACAAAAGAAACAACCAAAACCAACTTGTTGTTTACTAATAGGAATCTTCTACTATGTGAGGTCCTGAGCTTTACTTGGTCGTACTTGCTGACATTTTAACGAGGAGATTATCTTTTAAGAACATATCACAGTTTGTTGTTAATTCAAACCGTTATTATTTTTACACATTTTAACACTAATAAGAAATGGTCAAAGGTGCAGATATAGAGAACATAAGAGGACTAACATTTTAAGAGTAGGCCTACTATTTTATGGAAATTATAATTGTAGTTTTGTTTAACATGCTAATCTGTTTTTAAAACCTCTGAATAGTGAAATGACAAAAAAAACAAATGTCTACACGTCATTGATTTTTTTATTTACTGGTGGTAGCCTACTACGCTATCATTTTAAAAGATAATTTAAAAAGATACATTCCAGTCCAATAGGTCAATCAGTAGAATCACTGTCTCAGTGTATACAAAGAATAAATGTGTTTTGTTGTCTTAGAAGCCCTTACTTTGACCAATTTTGAGTTTGATGCAACCGTTTTTAATGTCAGTAAAGAATTGTGAAAGTTGGTAGTTAATGAATCAGCTAAACCTTTAAACATCTACCAAACAACCCTTCATGTATTACACACCTTAAAAACAAAGGTTCACAGCCTTTTACCCATTGTACATTTTATATGATAAAAACAACCCAGTAGTATGCGTGTTTGGTCGTGAAGCCGAGTTGGGGCATGGGTGGGTGGGGGGGTGTTTCACTGTTTATGTAATGTATTCCTGTTTGTTTGTTTTTTTTTATTCTGCACTCTGTAATTTAATTGTAATTATTTTTGCTCAGCAATTTTAGCAAGAGTGTGTTTTGTTAATTTTCGTTTGTTGAATGTGTATATGATAACTGTTTCATCCAATCTCATCTCCAATCGTCATCCGCTTATCCGGGGTCGGGTCGCGGGGGCAGCAGCTCAAGCAGGGCTGTTTACACATATATGTTAAAAGAAAAAGAAAAGGATAATTGTATCCCTATAATTGGAAATATCTAAGGCTGAATCCCATTTCTTTGCTCAAAGGAAAATCTCAGCCCTAGCCCTCACTGTTGCGCATTCACGCGCCGTGGAGCCATGTCCCAATACCAGTTTAAAGGTAGCTTAAGGGGTAAGGGGGAGGGCTAACATCCCCTCAAAATTGAGATTTTCGATGGGCTCCCAAAAGCAGCTTCAGTTTGTGAACTTGGCTCCTCACAATACCTTGCGAGAAAACTGAAAAATCGAGAAATATTCCTAGGACAAGATGGAGGGCGAAAGATGCGACAAGGATTTGAAAAAAACAAATTTAAGTGTTTTTCTCTGTAATAAACTATAATATTTTATTAATTTACTCTGCAGCCCGGTGCGGACTCTCGGAAAGATCTGGATATCATACACATGAAGCCGGGGCAGCTACCCGACCCTGGGGCCCCCGACCCCCGGGTCCACGGCCCCGGGCCTGCAGAGCCTGTGATAGGGCTTCTGCAGCCCGGCCGTGGAACGCGGGCGGCCCGCGGTCGGGGAGCTGCCGGGCTTCATGTCGTAATGATATCCAGAATCATTCCATGTTTATGACTCCCAGGTGAAAAAAAATATACTAAATATATTATATTTATATTAGTCCATGTTATATAAGTAATGTTATATTTATCGAAATGTAGTTTTCAAATGCATTATAAGACATTAGTGTATAACCAGATACATAACCAACCGGGGGTGACTTGTCAATGCACTAAATCGCTAGTTAGCCACGAAATTAGCTCGCGATCTCCGCAACATGGATAGTTCCATGTCAACACTGCCCTATTTTCATGTCCCATTTCGCCATTTCATTGCATGTTATGGGTAATGTGTTAGGGCTGTAGAACGGACTCTCGAAGATAGGGATATCATGACGACATAGCCCGACAGCTCCCCGACCCTGGGCGCCCGACCCGTCCACGGCCGGAGCTGCAGAGCCGTGATTAGGGCTCTGCAAGCCTGGCCGTTGGACCGGGCCGGCCCCGCGGTGGGACTGCCGGGCTCATGTCGTAAATA
>OLKM01003052.1:0-19171 GCA_900291075.1 Melanogrammus aeglefinus | reverse complement strand
GGATTCACGCTTGGAGCGGGGAAACGCATACAAGAGAACCCGAGGCCAAGGGTGTGCGCCAACGGCATAACCCAACGGGGAAATCCCGAGGGGTGAGAGAGAACGCACAACCGTGCAGTGTGTGTCTCTGCAGACGCGAACCAGGTCCAACTGAGCCGTCCCGAACCTCTGCCAAGAATAGTCGAAATGTCGAGTTTTAACCGCCCAACTCTGCGGGGAACCCGCGAGACCTGAGTCCGCCCCAGGCTTCCTGTGGCCCACGAACAGGGCTCAGACGAGGAGAATACTGTATAGCCAAAGCCAGAGTCGGACCTGCTTTTGGTGGAGCAGAGACGACCGCCCCTGTTGTTTATTAGCAACCGGGCGACACAAGCTGTCTGTCCTGATCAGAACGTGGCGGCCACGCACGGTTATGGCAAGTAGTCCGTACCACGGGCTCTGTGTAACGAGTCTCAGCCCCGCCCACGAAGATCAGAGGAACGCCCGCTTCTTAGATGCAGTGAACCAAAGGATAGTGCCTACACGCCGTCCGCACCTACCCAACACCATCTGGCGAGGGGGGGGAAGAGGCGATCTAAAGAAAATGCTTTTAGGGAAGTATGTACTTGCCGTTCGGGGCGTCGAAAAGGGTCTTTTTCTTTATTAGTTTCATAGAAAAAGCACGAGCAAGTTTTCGCAACTTCTGGCTCCGCGGGGCTGGCTCTCCCCGGCGCGGCGGCGGCGGCTGCGCCCTGTTGCTGCTGCTGGGCTGCTGCGCTGCTGCGGCATCGGGGGTGGAGTTGGAGCGTCATTGGAGTGCTGGACCGGCCTTGGACCGCCTGCTTCCTCCTGTGCCTGCTGTCGGAGGAGCCCGTGAGAATTCGCCCGAACAAAGAACGATCTCACGGACGGACTGTGGGAGTGAGCCCCTCGAGAACTCGGTGCGAATAGTCCGTCCGGAGCTAATGGGCCTGGACGATTGGCCTGGCCCGTCTCGTTCCGGACCGCATGTGAAGAGCAGTATGCCTCTGATATGGTGTGACCACGCGATACTGCGACCGCTGGTCTCGCCATCCGGTTTGATTTCGCGTACGCTCCCGTGTGTGCCCGACCGAAACGTGCTTATCGTTGGCACAGCTGAAGGTATGACGGCTGGAAAAGCGGAAAACCGTCAGCCATCTGCGGCGCCTCCAGCTGTAAGCTTCCCCGCCAGCGACAAGGAGACCAGGCAGAGAGAGCGAGGGCGATGTACTGTTGACGCCGCGCGAGATTGCGGGCACAGACGAAACACCGTCCGCAGGCCCGGTATCTGCCTCTGGAGGCGTCCGGGGCAGCGGCTTCTCGTCTAGGGGCGCATCTGGGCCCGGAAGAGAACGCGGCAGGAGGAAGGCTCCGGGGATCCCCTGACCTGAGTCTCAGCCCCTCTCCACGTCGGTGTTAATCAATGAAAGATAGAGTAGAGAGGGTCTCCCAACGCAGCGTGAAAAGTGTGCTGAAGCGGTGGGAACGGGGGCACCGGTGGCCCCGGATGAAGACAGGGTGCGAAAACTCGCCCTGCATTGTCATCCGACATGGGGGCGAGAGTCGGTGGCGCATGGAATGAGCCCTTGATGCCGCCCTCTCTCACCCATGAGTCTCCGCCGATAGAGATGGACCATCCGCGTGTGTCTCTCCCGCCGGGAGCACTATGTGCTTCAAGTGGAAGCTCGGAGCGGGACACAACTCGGACTTCAGACCCAGGTGAAAGGCGTCGTCCAAGGAGGCGACGTCATCCACCGTCGAGCGCTTGGTCCTCGTCGTCCTGGCGTCCGGAACCTCGGCCCGGAAGATGTTGGCGATGGCCTCAGCGAGGTTCCACCGACGGGAAGAAAAATAGGTGCCTGGAGAGGAAGCCCCGCTCTCAGCAGCGGCGCGGCAGGCGGCGCAGGAGGCCGGACAGCAACCGGAGGCCGCGGCGTGTTCAGCGCCGAGGCAACCTGAAACAGGCCCGGTGCCCGTCACCCGGCACCAGGGAGGCGGGACAAGGAGGCGCAACTGAGGCCCTGAAAAGGGTCCCGTAGCTCTTATGGAGCGCTCTCCAGTGGGCCCTGAAAAGGGCCGTTGGTCCGTGGCCTCGCCCGCGCCGCGGCCACTGGTCATCGTAGTCATTTTTTTCTTCTTCTTGTTGATCAGTGCAAATGCTTGAAAGAATAAGGGAGAATGAGGCGGGGGCTTGCACCCCCTTTTATACACGAGCCGTGGGGAATGTGGGCGGTGCCCATGTTGATTGGTGCATAGTTGAAATTCTTCCAGGTGCGCGCGAGACACGCACACGGACAAGCCATAAAGGCGAAGCCTAGACGGCGTAGCCTACATGAAATAGAACTGTAGTATATTGATACTATAACTGTTTAGCTTTGCCATTTTATATTATTGGTAGTTAAACAGTGCCATCTAGTGGTGACTAAGTTATGCTGTAATGCCCGGATGTTGACTTATTGTTCTGTCGGAGAGTTCCAATAAAGAGATGCAGGCGTGTGGAAGTTTGTCTCCGTCTTACTTAAATGGATATATTAACGGTTTAAGATAAGTCCAAGTTATTACAGTGGCGACGAGGATGGGATCCTATTAAAGTGAAAAGGGGATTCCTGTTGCAGATCTCGTGAATAAGTTTTAGACGAAAGTAACGTTGACGTGACTCTACAAGATAGCTAGCTAGCAAGACGAGCCAAGCTCGTGTAGCTAACGGTGCAGTATGTCAGCAGCCTTCATCGGAAACCTTGGTGAGTACAAGGAAGGTCAAGAAAACTTCGAGTCATACCTCGAGAGGTTTGAACAATGGATGATCGTAAATGAAGTGGATGGAGAGAAACAGGCCAACGTTCTCCTGTCTGTAATAGGTGCAGAATGCTATGGACTGTTAAAAAACCTCTGCATACCAGATAAGCCAAGTAGCCTTACATATGCAGTGCTGAGCGGGAAACTAACAGCCCATTATAACCCCAAGCCATTAGTTATCGCGGAAAGGTTTAAATTTCAAAAAAAAGGAACCAGCATGAAAATGAGTCAGTGTCGGAGTATGTGGTGGCGTTGAAGCACCTGTCCACACATTGTGAATTTGGTCCCCATTTAGACGAAGCATTGAGGGACAGATTTGTTAGTGGTTTGAGGGTGGAGGCTATTCAAAGAAAGTTGCTTACTGAACAAAATCTGACATTTGCAAAAGCATGTGAACTGTCTTTATCAATGGAAATGGCATCGAAGAATACGATGGAGTTTGCCAGCAAAATGAAAGGACCTGCCACGGTGAATAAGATAGACAAGAAGAGAGCAAGCAAAGGTGCGTGGAAAAGCAAACCAATGACCAGCGAGTGGAAAAGCAAGACCGCAAGTGACAATTTCAGACCACAGAGAACAGAAACGCACCAACCCTGTTACCGATGTGGCGGTAGCAATCATGCAGCGCATGTATGTAGGTTTAGAACAGAGACATGCCACAAGTGTTCAAAGGTAGGACACATAGCAAAGATGTGTAAAACTAAAAATAGGCAGGGACATACACAGTATGTGGCTGAACACAGCAGTCCAAATGACACCGCAGGAAATGGTGATGACTGATCGAACTGTTTCAGGGAGCACTTATTTCATGAATACACCACTATCGTGTACAGGAACCACATATACTTGGAATGAGAAAAAGGACATTAGAGTAAATGTCAAGTTAGAAAGAACTCCTCTAGAGATGCAGCTTGACATAGGAGCTGCCGTAACACTTGTTTCTGAGATAGTGTATAAGAAAACATCTCTCTCTCATCCTGCCACTGAGAGAAAGTAAAGTGCGGCTGTCAACCTTTTCTGGTGAGAAACATTCCTTTTGATGGACAAGTGACTGTGTTGTTAGATTTCAGCTTATTTCTAAGACTGTTCGGACAGACTCCTGCGTTGTGTATTTTCAGTCGTAGTAGTAATTCTTGAAGTCGAAATCAAACACATCTTGACAGGTTGGAGTAGAGAGTTGAATAGATGGTTTATTTCAAGGATGTACAGCGAGATTACAGACTTAGGTGAATATAATCTATAGTGACCGGTGGTCGATGACTTGTATCCTTGGCTGTCGGAAACCCTCTACTCTTCGGACCAAAAGAGGTATGGGTCGTATGACATATACAAAAGGGGATGGATAAAAACACGTGAACAGACGCACTCTCAGCCTTGATAAGGTATCTGGCCCTGGCTATGTCCGGAGGGCCAGGTTGGTTCGACACTACCCTGACACATAACAATGGCAGAATGTTGGGGTAACACCTTGTATCAGTATGAGAGGCCTGGCCTGTTCTCTTAGACTAGAAATGGAAATAAGAGAGAGACACTAAAATACACCAACATTCTACACTGTCAAGGGCGAAATATGGGACGCAGAGTGGGTGATTATACCTTAGTTGATAGTGAAAGGTGACGCAGCCAGATCCTAGCCCTCCTTGGCCGTTAGACTTCGCTCACAAACTTCAAGTTAGACTGGGCAAGCATATTCTCAGTTTTACCAGCAGGTGAGTTGTAAAATACGTCGGATGGTAGAGGGCAGTGTTGGCCGTAACGGAGATATAAAATGCAGTGTTTATCTGAGGATAGCCTGTGGGCACTTATTTTGATTGAGTTTTAAGGCCAGCATCTCGTAGTTAAGCAGCCACATAACCAAATACAGGTCTTCAGGAAGGCCAGACCAGTGCCATATGCACTAAAAGACGCAGTCGAGACTAGGGATGTGCGCGGGTATTCGGTTACACGGTTACACGGGGGCTGCCGCACACTAACCGTTTTGTAAAAAAAATTCGGTTACACTAAAAAAAACAACTGTCGCCTGCGGGAGGGTGCAGCTCGCCATCGTCTTTGAAGATGTTGTAAAAAAACAACTTGAAAAATAAACGTTGTTTATGCCCGTCGTTTACACATCCCGCTAATGGCCGATAGACTACCGATGTGGAAGTCGGGGTGATTCGGGTGACATCGGGCTAAAAATGTATGATCGGGTCAATTTATCGGGGTAGCTTTACACATACCCGATGTTATAACGATACAATAACGATTCATGCCAGGGACGTTTAAAACACGATAAAGCGCGGAAGATTAACGAATATAGCCGATGTACTCCAGGGAAACTCCCGAACGACTTGCGATGTCTTACGTTATACTCCCGTTCTATTCCCGATTTATAGCCGATTAAGCCCATAAAAACACCTGGTAGCCGATTCTACCCCGATAGACCCAAAATGAACAAACATGTTTGTTCTTTGCCGATGTTGCCCGTTGTTGCCCGATCATTGAGCATTTCTTCCCGTTTCTTCCCGTTGTCTAACGATGTTCCCGGGAAGAGTAACGGTGTTTCCCGATGCAACCAACATACTATTTCCCGATGTTATTAACGATAGCTGCTGATTTAGCCATCGGGCACCATCGGGGCCCACTATCCGGGTAGGTGTAACAACAGGGCATTAACCGTTAACGTGATGTTGTCTGAAGTTCATAAGGACGTCTGAGTTAGGCATGGTTGTTTGTCTCTCTCTCTCTTCTCGCTCTCTGCCACTTGCGGAGCAGAGAGCGAGAGGAGAGAAATAATTACGCAGAGCCGACAGACTTTAAAAGTCCAAAACAAATATATTTACTGACAAGAAGTGGTTTTAATCAATTCCATAATTTAAAGTAGATTTTTACTAAACGAAATAATGTGAAAAAAAAGAAAGGTCAAAATAAAAACACAAATCAGACAGAATTCTCCTTAAAGCAACCTCGTAATGGGGGTACATTATTATAACTAATAAATAAGTTATAAATATAGATCGAAATGTGCTTAGTTTGGGCTATTTCTCAGAGTTCAATTTCATAATTTAATTAATTAATTAATTAACGGGTATTCGAATAAACGGTTTTCAAAATGTTGTGTACACGTCAGTGCAATTAACCGCTCAGAACATCCCTAGTCGAGACAGAGTTAAACAGGTTAGAAAAAGCAGGGATTATCTCAAAGATAGAACATAATCAGTGGGCTGCCCCTATAGTAGTGGTACCCAAATCAGACAAGTCAATTTGTAGTGTCGAGGAGGAGAGCTATCCACTACCGAACGCCGAAGATCTCTTTGCCACATTGGCCGGGGGCACTCTCTTTAGCAAATTAGACCTGTCACATGCCTACCAACAGCTGAAGTTAGAGAAGGACTCCGAGAAGTATTTGACAATAAATACTCACAAAGGACTGTATGTCTATAGACTTTCATATGGGGTGTGCAGTGCGCCTTCTATGTTTCAGAATGTGATGGACCAGATCCTACAAGTCTTAGAGCATGTGACCTGCTTCTTAGATGACATACTGGTAACGGGCAGAACAAGAGCTGAGCACCTGAGGAACCTAGAGGAGGTACTAAGCCGGCTGGAGAGCTTCGGGGTGAGAGTAAAAAGAGCAAAATGCGACTTCATGCAGGAGAAGGTAGAGTACCTGGGGCATCTGATAGATAAAGAGGGACTGCACCCCACTGAGACAAAGGTTGCCGCAATAGTAAATGCACCCCAGCCTACAAATGTCACAGAGCTACGGTAATTTCTAGGACTGTTGAACTATTATGGTCGTTTCATGAAAGACCTTTCGACCGTACTGCAGCCACTACACCAACTACTAAAGAACGAAGTCAACTGGAAATGGACACCTGAGTGCGCAGCAGCATTCAAAAATGCAAAAGAACAGCTAGTGAAGAGCTCAGTAGTAGTTCATGACACCAAGAAAACCCTGAGATTAGCTTGTGACGCATCCCCTTATGGGATAGGTGCGGTCATGTCACACGTAATGGAAAATGGGGACGAGAAACCCATCGCCTTTGCGTCGTGCACACTGATGGGGGCAGAAAATAACTATAGTCAGATAGAGAAGGAGGCTTTGGCCATAATATTTGGCGTGACCAAATTTCATAAGTACTTGTATGGCCGCAAGTTCAGTTTAATAACTGACCATAAACCCCTCCTTGCCATCTTAGGTCCCAAGTCTGAAATCCCCACACTAGCCGCTTTGCGAATGCAGCGATGGGCCCTGAGACTGATGGCTTATGACTACAGTATAGAGTACAGGACGTCAGCGGAAAATGCAAACGCAGATGCATTATCTAGACTGCCAGGGAAGGAAAAGGATAATACAGCAGAGGAGAGTAGTATCTTTTATTTCTCATTAGTAGATGAGCTCCCCGTGCAGGCTACAGAGATTGCACAGAGCACTCTAAAGGACCCAGTCCTATGCAAGGTGCTGGAGCTGACTCGGTCCGGTTGGCCGAGTTCTATCAAGGATGACACGCTGAAACCATACTTCACCCGAAGGAATGAAATGTCTGTGGAACAAGGATGCATTCTGTGGGGAATTCGAGTGATCTTCCCGCCAGCACACCGAGAACGACTACTGCATGACCTACACCAAGGGCACCCTGGAGGGTGCAAGATGAAGAACTTAGCCAGGAGCTACTTGTGGTGGCCCCAGCTAGACAGTGAGATAGAACATGCAGTACAGCACTGTGATGCTTGTCAGAGTTTGAGGAAACTACCAGCGGCAGCACCACTACACTGTTGGCAGTGGCCTTCTAGGGTGTGGCAGAGGCTACATATTGACTTTGCAGAGAAGGATCAGCAGTAGCCTATGTCTTATGCCATTGACCAAATGAGGACATTTTAACCACGATGGTTGAATTTAAATCTGAGGGAGACAGCAAATGCAGCTCGAAAGCGACCGAGCTCCCACGCAAGAGCAATGGAATCATTTGATTTTATTGTGACGTGGCGTTTGATCGGTGCATTTCGGTTGCGCATGTATTTTTGGAATTTTTAATTCCTGCAATAAATTATGTTGTTGTTGACTTCTAACATCTATCTTTGCTGTTTAAATCAGTCGCTCTTTGAGTAGGCCTAATATATCGGCGGTAACCACTGTTTTTGGTCGTGAAATGGCTCAAGCTGGGCATTCCGTGGTATTGGATGTATTTTAATAAAACGCATCCAATACTAAGAATGTCCGCTGGTGACGCCACTGAGGCTATAGTAGGCTAACGATGGTCTATACAGCGTCCTACGAGTACCCTGGAGTACTCGTTAGCTACGAGCATTTTTATGACGTTCGTTACCAACGATGCTTTCGCGAAACGGTGTGAAAACTGTACGACGCTCGTACGACGCACTTATCGATCCACTTAGGCTAACGATGCTTTCGGGAAACGGGGCCCAGGCTGAGAGAGAAAGCTGGGACCTGTTTAGGTTCCTTACCGCCAGAGGGCGTGATGTCCTTCCTTGTTTACTTAACTGTGGAAGAGTTTTGCATCTGATTATTACCTATGAGCTACACCTGTTAATTCCTTGTTTGTTTTTGCTCAGAGCCAAAATGCATTCAGTATCCTCTTGAATAGGGGGACCGCCGAATATGGGAGAAATCTTGCCTATACTGTGGCATAAATTCCCATTTCTTAGTCTCCTGCCCTGAGCTGTCGGCAGGACCACAGCTCATCCTAAACAGGAAGGCCTGTGGGGAGCTCTCTCCGGAGCTGTGTCTAGTCTCCTACCATATCTACAACTGCAAGATGACTTTATTGATTGCAGAGGAGAGACAACTTCTTGGTTGCTATCACACAACTGAATATTCCTCTGACCTGCTTTTAACATCCAGACTCCTTGGCCCAAATATGACCGGCCCCTATGACCTTATCCCATCAAAGTAATTTTTGCCCATACTTGGTTATCTCCACCCGGATTTCTCCTTCCCCCAAAAAGAGCTGCAATGGAGGAACTTATATTTGTGACGCCCTTCTCGTCAACTGCATCCATCCTTCCAAATCCTGTGCAACTTTTGTCAGGCTTTTGTCATCGCACCTCAAACGATGACTGGGTTATGTTTAATAATGTAGTTATCCCCTACCTTTGATGACCACTCCATTCGAGCTACTGCAAGGGTCCACTGTGTTCACCGAGGAAGACTTACGCAGTGCCTGATTCTTTCCCGTATCTGGGAGGGGAATGAGTTGAAGGCTGTCTCCAACACGCCAACAGATACTATGAGTACACAATCGTTGTAAAACGATTGTTGTAGGGTCAAGTCATGTCCTGTTGCGTGTGTCCCTATATTTGTGTCTCTGAAGCCTAAAATCCTTATTCCTCCTAACTTTAGAGCAATATATTATTCTAAAAGTTAAACCTTTCTCCTTGCATAGCCTTGAAATTGCCCATTTTGTATTACAATGAAAGGGATATTTAATAGACTGGTCTTGATTCATGTACATGAGAGTGCAAAATCCCTTTGCAAATCAGAGGTCATAGCATATAGTTTATTATGCACGATTTCTGTTTGTTGAAATTATGAATATTGTTACTAATGATTATGCCTGTATGAATCTATATGATAATCTAGTCCGTACTATGATTTGACTGGTAAAGCCTTATTTGGTTGCTTTGTTCTGATCAAACCAGCTGAGTTAGTAGATTGCATCATGTGATTGGATTAATTTACATAACATTTGCATTATATTTTCATTCTGGAAATTCACCATTCTTGACATTCTTGTTTCTTGACATTCCCCACATATGCCTTTCATGATTTACTTTTCCCACACCCAACACCTTGCCTACAAAGTAGACATAATATTGTAAATCTCTGAAGCAATAATTTCTGCCACCTTGTTAATATCAGGCATGTGCTCCTTATTCTTCCAATTATAAATGTCATAATTTGCTCAAACTAAAGTGCCACGACCAGTAAAACGTGTTTGAGTTAAGCACTGAGGAGGTTGCCTCTCATAGACATTGCGAGGAGGCCACTGCCCCTCGCAATGTCTATGTACGGCCCTGGTTATTTTACTTGATGCAGATCGAGGCAGACTAACTAACTAACGTCTAGTTTATCGATTATTTCCCTTGAAAGTATAGCCCTCTCTGGGGGAACGGTAAGTCATCTTAATAATGTAAATGCTATTGGTTAATGCTGAAGGATTTGGTAGAATAATAATACTTTTCAACAATTCTTAATAATAATTGAGCAATAGTTTTCTTAAGTGAACCCTGATTATTGGTCTTATATCAAGCGACGACCAAATAAGGTCTAATAAAATAATGTTTTATAAATGTCATAAGGTTAAAAAAAAAATGTGAAGAATTGTTTTAGAACGTTATATAAATGTTATTAAATGTGTTCAAATGATTTTTTTATATGGATTATTCGTTTTTAATATGGACCATTTACATTTAGATAACTGCATTATCCAGTTTTTCCCAGCATATTAACTTGGTTGGCATTTTTTTTTTCTCTGTCATTTGGCGATATTTCCTCCACTAAAATTTTGTGAAAAAGGAATAACAATATATATGCTAATCTTTTGCAAAACTTGTGTTGCACCGTAACCGCAAAGTATAGTGTTTTTGTGGTTATGCAGCAGCATACATTTTTATTTTGCTGCTGTAAAATCCCATTATTCCTTCAGAGATTGATGAAGTCTTATCTTGTTGGTGGATAAGTGTCCATCCATAAACGTCCAACAAGGTTTGAAATACAATGCAAACAAGAGTGCACATATAAAACTGACCATTTTATTGTGCGCATCAAAAATTGGTAAAAACCTTTAGATTTTTCTGTTAAATAATCTTTATGTGTTTGTCTCCAGATGAGCAGTTTTATCAGATCGAGTTTGCTGCAGCTTCTGCTTCTTGGTTTCTTTGTTGTTATGGCCTTCTTCGGGTTCTTCCAGAGCTGCACGGTAGAGCACAAGCGCTCCCTCATCAGAAGGTGGTAAGTGCACATCTTTATTTATGCATATGTGTATCATTCTATTTTAACCACAAACCTCTAGCTAATGGATGGATATGTCTACATATGCAGCTCTCAACCTCTGATGCTAAGAACGATCCCCACAATAAATTCTAGGCACACCTATTTAAAGTGTCCTAGCATTAAAGTTGTAGGAAAAGATTGTTAAAATTTCAGAGAAAGATCAATGCAAGCAATGAAATTATTTGTCCAAATAAAATGTATTATGTGGTTTCATTATTCAATAATGAAGCAACTCATGAACATACTACAATTATTTCATAAACCAGAAATACTTTCAAAAAGTTTTGCCAGCTCAATCTTGTTGCTGTTCAGAATATTGAATCACAACATATTTTAAGGCAAAACTTGTTGTCAAACGGCTTGTACGTGGTGGCCTGACATGACTGAATGACAATACGTGTACAAGCTTTTCAGGTTGACAATTTAACTAATCTTACTACCTCTAGGTCTCCACCCACCGGTCTATTCATCCCCCCTTCTACCTGCTTCTGCATAAATGACTCGTATATTCTGGAGAACAGCATTCCTAGTGACCAGCTGGAAGAGATTCTGGAACGACGGGGCAAGGAGTACAAGAAACACCAGGCCAGGTACACACCGCCAATAGTACAGGGACAATTTTTTGGCATACTTTAATGTCAATAAGTGAGAGCTTGTAAAATATGTAATACAAATACGTCGTAGAATGTAAAAAAATTTGCTGCTGCCACTATTCTCCACACTTTCAATCTCGCTGTCCCGATTAGTTTAATTGACAGATAGTCCCGCTTACGATAGCATTCCTTTTCCTCTGTGGGGGATACAGAGCTGACTAGTCAAGACAGAAAAAGGTTGACCTTTACTATAGGTAGGTCTACAAATTTACTCACAGCATTACTTCCCAAAAATTATATATCACTTTTTTTAAAGTGTTTTGAGTAAAACAATTTGAGTTGTATGGCACAACTCTGTCTTTTAATCACAGTACACAATTGTGTTACAAGTGGAAAACATTTGTTTTACAAATGAAAAAACTTAATTGAATTAAAATGAACCCATACTGAATGTATGACCAAGGGTGATTGAATGGTACAGAAACATGTGGGCATGAGGAATGATTAAATTCATTAATTAATTAATCAACAAATCAATGTACGTATGCATTTATTTATTGTTTATGTTTGAATGTGTTCATTGATGAAGTAAAGTTGGATAGGTGATAGTTAATTAGTTAGAATTTTAATGAATTAATATTTAGGATTGCTTAATTGGCATATTGATTGTATTGGTTAATTGGATAAGCCCCATATATATATTTAAGCCTACATACTTTCTATCTCCCATGTCCAGAACAAGCTCCCTTTTGAATACACTCCTCTTTGCTCCATCCAACTCTCCACTGCAGTATCCCATTCAGGGTTTCACAGTTCGCCCCATGGTCCCCACTCTCATTCCAGGTACAGTACTACCATGCACTTTGGTGGTTCAATTACGAAGGTCTAACACTGCCCTTTGGTCCATAGTAGTTCAGGTTAGGGCTGAACGTTTGGGGAAATAATCAAACTGTGATTATTTCGACTTATATTGCGATTGTGATGTGATTTTTCTTTTTAAAGTTCCTTATGTTCTGTATTATTCACTCCTGAGTTCTCCTAAGTTGCACTGACACATTACTGCTGCCAATAGTTTGGGTGTGGAATTGTATCTGTGATCGTTGAATTCTCCAGTAGTTCAGCTCGTCAATTGATTGACGGAACAGGGGCACGTCAGGGGCCAATCAGATTTCAGCAGGGGACAGGGACCCTGTGGCCCCACCCCTAGAACCGCCATTGACTATGACCAACACAACATTGGTAGCAGTCATCATATAAACTGCTATTTCCTTTAGGCCAGGCCTATATGTTGAAAAGAATTGATGCATACATTTATATTATAAAATCTTTATTTAACTATTGAATTTTAAAAGAAAAATGAATACGAATCTTACTGAACACTAGTCAGTAACCTTAATTAATCGCAGCCTTTGCGATTTGCTAATCGTGTTCTATTACATCGCGATGTTGGTTTTGGGTTTGATGAATCGTTCAGCCCTAGTTCAGTTGTAGTGAAAGTGCACTACACATAGCTTGCTATTGCCCGGCTAAACTCAAACTAGAATGAAATGTATTGCTCTTCTGCAGGGCGAACTTAAAGGTTGGGTATGGAATCCTCTTTTTTGGCCCTTTTTGCAAAATTACTTGAAATACCACTGAGTTAGAAGTACTGACATGAAAATTAATCAAGTCAATCATCTGTGGAACGTGCAGGGCTCGAAAAACTCCAGCCAATTTCCAGAACCACCGAGTGGCATTGGACAGTAAGTACGCCAATCAAACGGTCGTACTGGACTGCCCCTCCCCCGCTCCCCGAGCGTGACCCCTTCGTGCATGTTCTCAAAGCTTGTGACCCAGAGCAAGCTTCTGTTTGTTGTTATCCTGCGATAGCTACTGGAGCTAGCTACCTAGCTAATCCACGTTTGGACCTAGCCCTAGAAGACAACCCTAAACTCCAACCTAGCTAGCCTGGCTCACTTTCGCGCATCTGTGTTTGCGCTCGTGCATGATTGCGCTTCCATGTACTTGGAATGGGTGGAGTCAGAGTCAGCGTTGAAGGAGAGGGGGTAGGACCATTTGAGTTGTGTGTTTTCAAAATCTGCTGGCGTTTCGCAAATCCCATACCCAACCTTTAAATCGCCGGCAGAACGCGCTACCCAGTCTACTACACATGTGTTCAATGTGCTCTATCCACATCATCTCTTTTCTCTTCCTTCTATGTTCAATGTATTCCTCAGGAAATAGCTTCACCCAAGAAATTCATTCTTAAAGATATGTTTGTTTCAGGTTTAGCGCTGCACACACAGAAAAGAAGCAGCTACAAGGTTGGTACTTAAACTATTGGTGTTAGGTCAAAAATGTCTGGACATCTTAGAGCTACAGGTTACATTTTCCTGATGCCCTGATACAGCCTGTGTCTGGCCAGCATCAATACACGTCCCCTTACATCATTATTGGTTTCTCATTAAAAGTATAGGGTATATTCAATCAATCAATGAAATGCTCTTACAAGAAAATATATAATCTAGTATCTGAGGCTGTGACAGTCCTGCAATAATCCCATCAAATAGACAAACAGGTCAGCCTTCAGTTTATTTACTTCGGGCCACTTACGCAAGCTCTGCCTGTGCACTTACAAATTAACTAAACTGTACGATTTTGAGACACACACACACACACACACACACACACACACACACACACACACACACACACACACACACACACACACACACACACACACACACACAGACACACTTAACATACTTGTATTTTACAGGTATTACTAAATGTCACCAGAGGTATCCTCAGTCTAGGGACTCCAAGAGACGAAGACATTGTCAATGGTGATTCATGAGCTCTATCATTGTTTACATTGCTCCAATGTGTAATTACAGTGAACAGGATTGACTTGTTTTATTTGTGAAAACCAATAGGTAGCAGGAAGAATTTGATCATCTTGGAGACGGATAGCTTAGCGGAAATGAACAAACTTCTGGCGAAGGTCACCTATACCAGCACTGTGTACCACATACACACCGGAGACCTGGGTAGTCTAAGTCCTTTTCAATTGATCTCGACTGGGAAACAATTTAATGAGATAGATGGGTTAGAGGATGTAATTCAAACTGAAATTAACGCACTGGTAAATATTTTATACTAAATATTCTTTGTCTAAATAGTATATTGAAGATTTATCTTCAATATAAAAAAAGATTTATGCCAATGTAATGTTTTCATTTTGTACTCTAAGCCATCCGTTACTTCTGCTACTCATGACATTTGTGTCAAATATATTTTAGGTTGGAAAGAAAAATATCCAACCCAACAAAACCTTTTCTTTGCAGTTCACTTCAGGTGTGAGGTTCACCAAGCTGTGTTCCCCATCGTCATTCGGCAACCAACCCTACCTGTGCTCTTTGACATGGGAACAGGTACAACAACAAAAGTATTCTTATATACAGTGGGGCAAAAAAGTATTTAGTCAGCCACCAATTGTGCAAGTTCTCCCACTTAAAAAGATGAGAGGCCTGTAATTTTCATCATAGGTAAACCTCAGCTATGAGAAACAAAATGAAAAAAAAAAAATCTAGAAAATCACATTGTCTGATTTTTAAAGAATTTATTTGCAAATTATGGTGGAAAATAAGTATTTGGTCAATAACAAAAGGTCATCTCAATACTTTGTTACATGCCCTTTGTTGGCAATGACAGAGGTCAAACGTTTTCTGTAAGTCTTTACAAGGTTTTCACACACTGCTTGCTGGTATTTTGGCCCATTCCTCCATGCAGATCTCCTCTAGAGCAGTGATGTTTTTGGGCCTTCGCTGGGCAACGCAGACTTTCAACTCCCTCCAAAGATTTTCTATGGGGTTGAGATCTGGAGACTGGCTAGGCCACTCAAGGACCTTGAAATGCTTCTTACGAAGCCACTCCTTCGTTGCCCGGGCGGTGTGTTTGGGGTCATTGTCATGCTGAAAGACCCAGCCACGTTTCATCTTTCAGGTGCCCTTGCTAATGGAAGGAGGTTTTTACTCAAAATCTCACGATACATGGCCCCATTCATTCTTTCCGTCACACGGATCAGACGTCCTGGTCCCTTGGCAGAAAAACAGCCCCAAAGCATGATGTTTTCACCCCCATGCTTCACTGTAGGTATGGTGTTCTTTGGATGCAACTCAGCATTCTTTCTCCTTCAAACACGACAAGTTTAGTTTTTACCAAAAAGTTATATTTTGGTTTCATCTGACCATATGACATTCTCCCAATCCTGTTCTGGATCATCAAATGCTCTCTAGCAAACTTCAAACGGGCCCGGACATGCACTGGCATTAGCAGGGGGACACGTCTGGCACTGCAGGATTTGAGTCCCTGGTGGCGTAGTGTGTTAGTGATGGTAGCCTTTGTTACTTTGGTCCCAGCTCTCTGGAGGTCATTCACTAGGTCCCCCCGTGTGGTTCTGGGATTTTTGTTCACCGTTCTTGTGATCATTTTGACCCCACAGGGTGAGATCTTGCGTGGAGCCCCAGATCGAGGGAGATTATCAGTGGTCTTGTATGTCTTCCATTTCCTAATAATTGCTCCCACAGTTGATTTCTTCAAACCAAGCTGCTTACCTATTGCAGATTCAGTCTTCCCAGCCTGGTGCAGGTCTACAATTTTGTTTCTGGTGTCCTTTGACAGCTCTTTGGTCTTGGCCATAGTGGAGTTTGGAGTGTGACTGTTTGAGGTTGTGGACAGGTGTCTTTTATACTGATAAGGAGTTCAAACAGGTGCCATTAATACAGGTAACGAGTGGAGGACAGAGGAGCCTCTTAAAGAAGAAGTTACAGGTCTGTGACAGCAAGAAATCATGCTGGTTTGTACGTGACCAAATACTTATTTTCCACCATAATTTGCAAATAAATTCTTAAAAAATCAGACAATGTGATTTTCTGGATTTTTTTTTCATTTTGCCTCTCATAGCTGAGGTTTACCTATGATGAAAATTACAGGCCTCTCTCGTCTTTTTAAGTGGGAGAACTTGCACAATTGGTGGCTGACTAAATACTTTTTACCCCACTGTATATATATACTGTATATATATACTGTATATATATATATATATATATATATATATATATATATATATATATATATATATATATATATATAATCCGTTTTTACCGTTGTGTAGAAGTATGCACCCTTACCTTCTTCCTCTCTCTATCCCCTTGCATCCTCTACTCCTGATGACCACGCCCTCCGACTCACTAACACACACCCACACAAACAAACAAACAAACACCCTCTCTCTTCACAAGCCATCAGTGACCAAGTGACTGTCACCACTAAGACCTTCATGCGCTACAAGGAGTTGAAGCTCCTCATAAGAAGCTTAAGACAGTACTACAAAGACATGACACTCATTGTGGCTGACGACACCCATGAGCCGGAAAAAATCATTGAAGATAATGTTCTGCATTACATCATGCCCGGGGGACAGGTAGGGCTTTATACAACAACCAGGTGGTGCTGTGAGTTCGGGGCTCCTGCACCCCCAAATCCTGCACACACACTTTTCCCTTTATAGTTTCAAATCACCTGAATCATTGTATCGCCGCAAATACCAGTCATCATCGCTTCACAGTTTATCCGGCCAACGACAACAGCTGTGGATGAAAAGAAACGCTCAACTCTAGAATGAAACTTTCTTTAAACAGATAAAAAATGAATGCTGACCAGGGACTCGTTTCAAGTAGCAGGTTAAAATACCATTGAACCCTGTATACAGAGAGAGAACGTCTCTGTATTGTCTAGTTATTTTAAATTCAGAACATATGATATAAATCACAAGGAACGAATTCACTCAATCTCGAATAGGTTGAACCTCAAAAATGTGTGTTCATATCAAGCCCTCATCTATTGCGCCCTAATAAAGGATGGATCAGGGAACTCAATAACCGCTGTTGCTTTTGCCAATATTGGTGGACCCCTAGTCTCCGACAATCCACAGACAACTAAATGCCTTTGCTTAAATGTTTTATGAGAGTTCATGATGTTGAAGAGGGACAAAAGCAAAATTAAGAAACATGATCAAGCCAATCAAGCACACAAATTGTGTTCTTGACACAATTCAACAACACAATTCAAGTAAAAAGGGAAATTCTAACAGTAAGTTAATGTCAAATCTTTCCCTTCCACAGGGCTGGTTTGCTGGCAGAACCCTGGCTGTTTCTCAAGTCACCACCAAGTACTTTCTTTGGGTGGATGACGACTTTCTATTCACTGAGAGAACAAAGATAGAGGATCTGGTGGAGGTGATGGAGGCAACACCAGCGTTGGATGTGGTGAGAATCATCTTACTCATTGATCAAATAAATTATTATTATCCGGGGCAGGATTGAGGGGGCAGCAGCCACATTGATCAGCTCTGATGGGGGGATTACTATTATTACATTATGAATTAAGAAGAGTGTGTGAGGTTATAATGTCTAGTTATCTTTCTTAGGTTGGGGGTTCAGTGGATGGAAATCAGTTCTACTTCTCCATCAACTATGATGAGGGTGATGGAGTCACTGGAGGCTGTCTAGAGAAGAAAAGCAACAGAAGATTCCACTCAGTACCTAATTTTCCACAATGCCACCTCGTCAGTGGGGTGGTCAACTTCTTCCTGGCTCGTACCGATGCTGTGAATCGAGTGAGATTTGACCCCAAGCTGAAGAGAGTGGGACATCCAGGTATGTAACCGGCCTTATGTATGCATTTTTGGTTGAGTACATACATCCACAATGTATGATGATGAGAAACCTAAATTAGGAAAGGGGATTCTTGAATGTGTTTAGGCCGTTAGCTTCAAGAGGTTATTCTAGGATGCCAAGGTAGCGGTTCAGTCTTTAAAGGTAACATATTATACCACCAGGTGTGAGTGTGATTAGCCGTTTTGAAAATCAGCCTCTTCTGACATCACAAGTGGGCGTGTCTACCTAGATGTAGGACGGATAGATGAGCGACGTTTGCTACAGTCCACTGGGTAGGCTGGTAGACTGTTCTAGCCAGCATACATCTAGGTGGACACGCCCACGTGTGATGTCAGAAGAGGCAGATTTTCAAAATGGCTTGTAATGGCTAATCATACTCACAATTGCTGGTATAATATGTCACCTTTAATCACTTGCTACCACTCTCCTTATATGTCCACACAAACTTGTGGTTGGTTACCCAAGGTTCCACTCACTTTCAATCTGGGATGCAAAAAGTTTTCATACCGCATTTCAAAGGCTGGGTGGTGTCATGTGGTCATTGGTGCAGGAATTTATGGCTCTGGAATGGGGCATGATCATTGCAAGAGTGGCAAGAATGTAAGAAGTACCCCATGAATCTTCCAAGCCCAAAGGAGTAGATTACACAGGTTATATAGAACAAGTGAGAAAGGAGAAGTACAGAAGGTTGCATTGTCTATCCATATATGTGCATAACTTAAGAAGATATTATTCTGGTCAGTACATCTACATATCTTGGTATGTGAGGTAAACATAAACATGGCCACACGAGGCTTCACCTGCTGGAACATATCCATTCTCTAAATATGACATGGTAGAAATTGCCATACAGGAGAAACCTTATTTGGAGTCCCATATTTGGAAGTTATATTAGCATCCAATGTTAATGATTGAAGTTCTATAATTTCTTCCACAACCTCAAATTTTAATTTGTTTTTTTCTCAATAGAATTCTTCATGGATGGACTTGGTCAATTGATGGTTGCAACATGTGGTCATGTTTCCATCGGCCATCAGCCTAGAGTGATGAAACCTGAGTACAAGATA
>OLKM01003051.1:25000-45665 GCA_900291075.1 Melanogrammus aeglefinus | reverse complement strand
AGTAATGCTCCGAAAGCGGCCGTGCGCCTTCTTGTTTCGATGCGGCTGTCATGGAAACGAGCCACGCTTGAGCCCCTTGCCGCCGCTGCGAGGGGAGGATCCTCCTCGGGCAGCCCATGGGGAGCTTTGCCCGAAAGGGCTGTCGGGTGGTCATTGCAGAGGCATGCCCTGCCTGGCTAGCTTGTGATAAATAGTGTAGCTCCTCTTCTCCAGCGTTGGGACGGAGGAGGAATACACGCGGCTGCGGTAGCAAACTGCGACACTGTGAACGACCTGCGTGTCATTCGTAGACAGAGACTCGTTTCAGCGGGTCCGCCCGCCACTGTCATGCTCAGGCATGATGTGGTGCAGGGGGAACGTAATGTAGGGCTGGCTCGATCAATAATACGAGGTTTATTTGACGGCCCTGCCTATATGTTGGTGGGAGATGCGTGGAAAACAGTTACGGCTGAACCGGAAAAGGGCTTCTTGGCTAGTTAACTGGGGTGTGGGGAAAACAGGCTGTCTTTAGTTAAAGAGGTGTTTCCCGCTGTCACACGCTTCTCCCTCGCCCCGAATACCGGCGCTTGTGGGGCGCGGGCATCGCCCCCGACCCGGCTGCCGAGGCCTTCGCCGGCCGCTCGCGCCGCCTGCGACAGGCGGGCGGGAATGGAAAGCCTGCGAGGGGCCTGCCTTTTTGTAAAGGTAATGAAGGCTGCGCTCGATTCAAATAATGTGAGGTTTATTTGACGGCCTGCCTATCTGTGGTGGGAGATCGCGTGTGAAACAGTTACGGCCGAACGGTAGGCTCTGGCGTTAACTGGGTGTGTGTGGAGAAAACAGCCGTCTTTAGAAAAGAGACGTTTCCGCTGTCCCACGCTTCTCCCTCGCCCCGTAATAGCCGGCGCTTGTGGGGCGGCGGCAATCGCCCCATGAAGCCCGCGCTGCCCGAGGCCTTTGCTGGCCGCTGGCCGCGGCCTGCGATGGAGTGCGGGCGGCTGATTAGCCGGCGAGTTGCCTTTCACAGAGGCAATGGGCTGGCACGATCAATAATAGGTTTTATTGACGGGCCTGCCTATACGTAGTGGGAGATGCGCGCGAAACAGTTATGGCGAAGCCGACAGGCTCCGCGTTAACTGGGATGTGGGGAGAAAAACAGCCCCGTCTTTTAAAACAGATGGGTGGCTCTTAAAAGACCGTTGTTTTCGCCGTCACACGCGTCTCCCTCGCCCCCATCATGGCCTTCGCCGGCGCTTGTGGGGAGGGGCATTGCCCCATGAGCCCGCTGCCGGGCCCCTGCTGGCCGCTCGCCACAGCCCACGAACTGGGGGCGGGCGCGGGCTTGTGAGCCGGGGCCAGGAGGAGTTGCCGGCGGCGCCGAACGGTGGTGTCGGGGGCCCACGGCGGCGACGGAAACCCGGGGCGGGCGCTGCTGTCGGGGGGGAAGGCGAGGGCGGGAGACGTGTCTCCGAACTTCTCTGCCTCCTCGGAAGCAGCCTGTCATCTCGTCATCATGGACGGCAGGCGGGCCCGAAACAGCCCGTCCGGGCTGATGGGCACTCTAGTAACTGACGCCTCACCGGCTCAGGGATGCCCGGGTCTGTTGCAGCCACAGGTTCCGCTGAAATCAGGGTGCTGCCATGCCGCCGTCCGGGCCGCTGTTTCTACCGCACCGGTTGGAACAGAGGCAGAGGATGACACCGGCAGCTTTGCCACGTCGACTGGCCGTTCAGCCAGACGATGAGGGGTCAGCCGCCATGGTGGAGAATGTCATGCGCTAAGCAGGGCGATGTTGTTCACAACCGCCATCTGCTGCTTCATGCATTGGTGCGCCCTGTCTGTGAGCTTGGCAGTGGCGTTTCTCTCCGGAGGGCCAAAGGGAAGCAGGCTTCCCTGTTTTTTTAGGCTGTAAGTTGTCATCCAATAAACACATTTATATTAACAGTTTCGTTAATTATTTGTGCTGTGTTGCTGTCATTTCTTCCGCCATTTTTCTCCTCCATTGACCATTCACAATGCGCGATACGGCGCCCCTGTTATATACTGAAGACGCGGCGAAACACAACACTATACGCTGCGAGGAAGCCAGCCCGAGCTGGCATCCCTTGTAGAAAAAAAAAGAAAGAATTGAACCATCAGGTGAGGCTACCGTAATGACAGTGCCCTCCTCTGATTGGTCGGAGAGGGTGGTCAGGAGGGTTCCCAGGGAAGCCACTGGGCCCTTGGCTTCACACCAATCAAATCAAAGGCATCATTATCACGTCACCGACAAAAACAAATAGCGCGAAATTCCGCATTCGCAGAGCGCATCGTTTTTCCTGTCTGAAAAGGATCCATAACATACCTGAGGACACACTGTGGACAGGACAGATTTGTGAACCTAGCGAAGATTTTCCATTGACTCAGTAGTTGTGGAGGACCTGAAGGCCAAAGGGAATTTTCTATGACAGTTATGACCACTTCGCCACCATGAAAGACCGAGAATGGCTTTCTCTACAAATAGCGCGAGTAAAATACACACCTTCTCCGTTGCGGCTCTAATGTTTTCCTGAAACTTATGGGGAACGAGCAACGGTGATTGACCGTGCTAAACACCTTATCCATACTATGGGGTCTGTGAAATGCTAATGAATCAATGTATTTATTAAGCACATTTAATACAGTGCAATATTTATTATTGTTTTTGTTAATAATGCCCACCGTTTTTATTTGTATGGCCCACCGTTATTTTTTGAGGATGGACACAGGGGTTTCAGCGGCCCTCACAACCCCCACCACCCCCCCTTCATTCCGATCTAGCTTCAAAACCGTGCATGATGCAGAATATGTGGCTTGTTCTGGTTGTCTTGGTTGTTTGTCTTTTAAGTAGTGTTGAAATATTTAACATGGTTTTGGCCCTAGTTTTTACGAAAAGGATGTATATCAAATACTGTGATTGCTGAGTCGTGTTACACGTTGAACAATGAAACTTGAAATAGCCGACAACCGCACTGTCGATTCTTTGCCATTTAGCGGCTTGTGCATTCGGTCGGGGAGGGGTTGTATTTATAATAAAATGTTATAATTATATGAGATGTTTAGGAGGACTGTGTGTGTGTGTGTGCGAGAGAGAGTGAGCGGCAAGAGAGAGTGAGCGAGAAGAGCGCAGAGAGAAGAGCGAGAGAGAGAGAGAGAGAGAGGAGAGAGAGGAGAAGAAGAGAGAGAGAGAGAGAAGAGAGAGGAAGGAGAGAGAGAGAGAGAGAGAGAGAGAGAGTAGAGCAGGAAGCGGAGCAAGAGAGCGAGAGCGCAGGAGCGAGAGCGCAGGAGCGAGAGCGAGAGACCGCTCGCAGTGTTGGTCGTGTCGGTCAATTACCGGTGTGTGTAAGTCCTGGTAAATGACCAGCGCTAAATAGCTGTTGTAGTTGCATTAACTACCATCCCAAGCTGAAACGTACTATTTCTCTATAGGCTTGGCCTCACTTGGCTTCCCTCTAAAAATCCCCACTGCCACGCCACTGAGCTTGGCGTCAGCTGGTCTTTGGGAGTGGGCGGCGGCGCTCGAGCCCGGCTTTCACGACCCAAAGACAGCGCACAGAGCGGTCCCAGCGCGGTACCGCCCTGTTACCCCCTGGTCTGTCAGGCCCTCGTCTTCGTGACCTGAATGAAGGTCTTCACCGGAGCTCCGAGCTTCCGGGGCTCCGCCGGCAGCCCCACTAAAGTACGGTCTGATGGCGGGAAACATCGGCCAGATCGGTTCGAGACGGGCAGGGCGTGTCGCGGCTCGAGCCCCCCAGTTCCATGCAGCTGGTCCGGGCGTTGGGGGGCTTGAGGCATAGGCACGCGCAAGGCCAAGGTTTGCGGCTACCCTGGCGACTATATGCCGGGAAGCTCTGCCACCAAAGCTCCAACCACTGGAAGTGAGGTGGCGCGGCACAGTTGCTGCTGCCCCGGCTCCGCGCCCCTCCATCGGAAGAGGGGAAGCGGTGGGAGACACCCCCTCCTCGCGCGGTCGGAGTCGTCCGAGCCTCCGCGCGCCGCAGGATGGAGAGGGCATCGTCGAGCGGTATGGAGAAGTCGTCGGCACCTTCGGCGACGGGGCGGCGCAGTGTCGGCTCGGCGCTGTCGGTATCCGCCGACAGCACCTTACAATGCTGACACAAGCCAGCGGCTGAGAGCGCCAAGAGGTCATGTTCATGCCCCAGGCAACCCTCGCACACTTCGTGGCCGTCTTCGGGCGGATGTTAACCGGTTGTTACAAGACCTGCAGATGCGGATGTTCTCGGAGTCCATGGTATTATCAGTATGCTAGGGATCGCTCTGAAGAAAATTGGGAGCAGATCGTCCGCCGGCGCCCGAATATATGGGGTGGCCCTGCGGACGTGGATTGAGGCCCGCTGTTTGGTGGGCGGGGATTACAAAATTTTCGTGCTACGGCTCACGCCTAGGGATAACCCTGCGATAGCCTTAAAGGTGCGAAGCCTATTACGACTTAGAATCATTTGTTGCAGAATGTTGCAATTCAGCGTTGTATTTTCTTTCTTCCTATGCGTAGCGCATGTTGTCCATAAGCTGTTGTGCTGCTAGCCTTTTAGTGAGATCAGGTGTTAGAAGGGACAGTAATAAAATATCTTGGCAAGTATGGATATAAGAAGAGAGACCCGCAGTGAATTAACCCGGTCCACTTGACATCGGGTAGGTGCATGACAGTCGGTACCGGTTAAACTTCTATCACCTAATTTCAAACAAAACTCTTTGCTCAGCCGATGGGAAATATTATCATGTATTTTAAACCAGTATGAATATTACCGTAGGCCTACACGTTTACCAGGCAATCGAATAACACACACGCCGCACGAAGCGCGCACGCACCTAGAGGTGTTCGGTCGCGAACTGATTCGTTCGAACGAAACGATTCGTTAAGACGAACGACCCGAACTGGTCCTTTCTCTCTCGTTCGCGTCGGTGTCTCGTTCGCGGTGCCGGTCGTCTCGTTGGCGGTCGGTCCGTCTCGTTCGCGTCGTTCGTGCACTCAGAATTGACTCCTCCCAGACCCGACGACTCGCAGACAGTTCGTTCAGGAAGACGAGGGGACCGAGGCGACTCACGCACACTGATTGCTTGCACTGAAAGAGCAGGTTTATAGTTATAACTAGGCTTTACTTAGTTAGCTTCAACGATACTGAAGTAAATATACTTGAACGTCCATGTAGGCCTACGCAGCAGCACTATGCGCAGGTGATGCCGCAAGGCATATCATTATTAACTAACGCATTATCTCTGAGGTGCAGTAAAGCCTCAGGTGGTCCGTTACATTTTCTTGTCAAGTAGCCTGGGGCCTCATGTACTAAAGTTGCGTACGCACAAAAACGTGGCGTACGTCCTTTTCCACGCTCACGTTCAGATGTACAAACGTGAAATGACCGTAAAATGTGCGGTTCCCCACGCAGCTCCAGAGCATGTCGTACGCACGTTTCTACAGCTATTGTTCTTTGGCGACACTTAGAGGGTGACGCTGGAGAACTGGGAAAAAATGTGAATACATGAACTCAGTCAGTGATTTGCACATCACAGACACACTAAATGAACAATTTACACACCTTGCAATTATATGGGTGGCTATAATAAGCATGCGCAATGGAATGAAGAAATTTGTTTTTAACAATGGCAGCGCTAGCATTGTTCTAGGACATCGCAAATGGTTCAAATCCGATAGAGAACGTAATAACCCAGTCTCACCAAAATGCGTACAGATCGCACGGTTTGACATGCGTGCAGTACATACGCCAAATGACCATTTCGCGTGCATATGATACGCAAATAACGGTGTCAAATTGTGGCTGTGACGTACTACCGAATTTCGACTTGCATTAACTATGTGGAGGCGTATCGTATATTTTTCTTTCCGCAGATTTCAGACTTGAACAACCATTTATTTGCACTCTTTCCTTATCGGAAGCCGGAAATTCCCGAATTCGAGTAAGTTCAATGCAGCATGCATCGCTGTGACGTCGGTATGGGTATGAATGCGTGGTATGTTTACGCATCCGCCCTCCACAGTAGTTAATGCTGGGTTTTGCGTATCATATGTACGCGGAATGGTCATTTGGCGTATGTACTGCACGCATGGCAAACCGTGCGATCTGTACGCATTTTGGTGAGAGACTGGGTTGTATATTTAGGGAACGCGAGGACTTGCTCGCAAATGATGATGATTGGCTCATGAGCCGATTTCGTTTCCCCAGGCCAGTATTACTGGAGCTGTGCGCAGAGCTGCGGCCGGCCCTAGAGCGCCACACAGCCAGGAGCCAGGGGTTGACCGTGCCCTCTCCTTGCTTGTCTATTCAAAAATAAAAAAATTAAGTTAATAAACACGAGTCAAAGTCTTTAATATCCTGGCATCTTTACGCACGACTTATGTGTATTGTAAGCAGCCAATTGTATGACCAGTATAATTACAGCATTTATGACTTCAGCATATTTACCTTGGGGATGATCGGTGTCCCCTTCATGGGCTCCCACCACTCCGGTGAGAGCTGTGTCACGACCAAAGCGGCACTCTCAAATCGAAGGGGGAGAAGTTCCCCCACTGCCGTCCCCCACCTTTTGCGGTCACGCTTCAGCGGTGGGCAGAAACCTCCGCTTCACCTCCACCTTGAGGTCTGACCCCCTTTTTTTTTAATTTTCAGAGTGTGTGTGCGCTGCTGAGACCCCACTGCATTGACGGCCTCGCAAACACGCTCCCACTCACTTCTCTTTGTTTTGGTATTTATCCCTGTTGACAGGGTTCCAAATAGCATATTGCTTGCGCATTTCTACCTCGTGGAGCAAAATCTCGAGCTCGGACTCCGTGAAGTTTCGGTTTTTGCCTCTGTTCATGGTGCCAGGTGATCGGATTAAGAGGTGAAATCTCAGGTCCAGAGGCCTATTTACATAAAATTGCATATTTAAAATGAGGGCGGTGGACAGGGAGGAGTTTGGCACCTCGGCATGTGCGCTCAATTTCCACGTTGATCGAGGATGTACAAAAGAAACGTGCTTGGATCCATGCGTTCGCACACTTTGATACATCTGAATTTATTTGTGCGTAAGACAGTTTCTGGATTTTGGCGTACGCCAAGTTTCAGTATGAAATCCACGCAAGTCTTAGTACATGAGGCCCCTGGTGTTTACATTTTAGGGTTAGGGTTTCACATTGTTCCTTTATCTCAGGTATTTTTTTAATATATAAAATTAACGATATTGACTCAACTTTCAGGATAAAGTGATTCGATTCGCTATTCGATTCACGCGGGAACTCGACTGAACCAGTTCAGTGTCGAGTTTCCGGTAGCACTGAGTCTGACTGACTCAGCTGAGAACCATGCAATGGGTGCATTGCATGATGCGATTCACCGCTACCAGAAACGGAAACTGGACTGAACCGGAAACTGGGCTGAACGAACGAACGATTCGCGAACGACTCATCTTGGCGAACTGACTGACGCGAACTGGTTCACGTAAACGAATCATTGAATCCACCTCTAGCACACACGCACGCGAGCGGTAATCGGGAGAGTTGGGAGAATTCCCTGTGGGCCGCCGTTAACGCGTCAACGGCGCAACCAATTCGATTTTGTCTATAGGGGACAACTGAGCGCCCCCTCCCGAAGTGGTACAGCCCAGGTCGTCCTTGAACTGCGATTGGTCAGAAAGACGTAAACAGCTAATGACAAACATTGAACTCTCATGCAGGTTATAACAGAGTGACCCACTGTTGCAGTGTCCAACACGCATAAAATCAGCAGCCTTTGGACAACCCACCATAACGACAGACGACAGGGTTTTTGGGGAAAAACAAAGTTTTATGGTTGACATTGACAATGATCGTGAGGTCAGTCCGACATGACGATTGGTCTTTCTTTTACTTCTCAAACTACGTTACAATTGAATGTTCATCAGCCCGATTTTCAAATATTCTCGGAGGAGAAACCCTCCCGAACACCCGTTTTAAAAGCTCTCTAACTTCTGGGCTACAGCCCCGAATGTTTTCAATTGCTAGCGACGCTCCTGGTGTGTCATACCTCAAGCCGATGCTGCAACTTTTCAGAACACAGATTCTCAAGCCATCCGACGATGAAACACAGCTCACCAAAGAATTGAAGATGACAGTCATGTCATACCTAGATGAAAAGTATGCCGATCCGAACACTGAGGAACTACTGGATTTTGCAACTTTGGTAGATCCGCGTTTCAAGACACAATACATTTAAGCCAGAAAACATTCATGCCATCAAAATTGAGAGCAGTGTCTGAGATGTTGGAGGACTGCTCCACTTCAGTCAGAACAGAGGAAGCAGAGGCAGGAGATGCTGCAGTACCCCCTCCCCTGAAGACACAAAAAAAGTCATTGGGCAGCTTCTTTAAGAAACCAGAATCCAGCCCAGCACTCAATGACAGACAGAGTGTTGAGCGGGACTCGAAAACTACTTGACAGCAGCAGATGCAGACAGTGAGATGGACCACTGCAATGGTGGAAGGGATGAAAGGTGAAAGAACTTCCCCAAGACTTGGCGACCTTGCAAAGCACTATTTGTGTGCATCCCTGCAACCAGCACACCCTCCGAGAGGGTAATTTAGCACAGGGGGGAACATTGGTGACCTGCCACAGGGCAGCTTTAAAACCTGAGATGGTGGATACACTTGTCTTCCTTGCTCGCAACTGTGGAGAAACGGTATTGCACATTTTTGTTTCATTGCAGCACATTGTAAATGCACTTCATGTTTTTCGTTGTTGTTTTTTAAAGCTGCTAGTATTCGTTCTGTGAAACCTAAGAGCTTGTTAAGCTGTTTTTTGTGTATTACATTTGTTTTTGTGTATTACATTTTCTTTTCTACCAGAAAATAAAAAGAAATGATACAAAAATTGTGATTTTGTTCATATCGTGATATAAAATCGAAATCGGAAATTTTGGGGGGGAAAAATCGAAATATAACTTTTTCCCATATCGCCCAGCCCTAAGACATACCATTCTAAAATGAACAGATGAAGCAGCTACCCTTGTTTCCTTCGCGGTTTGCCTACAGAGCAGCGCACCTGCATTTAATATATCCGTGAATTGTTACAATTTCTCAAAATCAAAGGCGAAAGTAGTAACTAACAATACGACAGCTTTTGGCCACCCGTTTCTACTTTCGCCTTTGTCTTGTTCTTGGCTATGTGAATGAAAGTCCGCGTCGAGAGAGAGAGAGAGAGAGAGAGAGAGAGAGAGAGAGAGAGAGAGAGAGAGAGAGAGAGAGAGAGAGAGAGAGAGAGAGAGAGAGAGAGAGAGAGAGAGAGAGAGAGAGAGAGAGAGAGAGAGAGAGAGAGAGAGAGACACACACACACACACACACACACAAACACACAAACACAACACACACACACACACATACACATGCACATACACATGGACGATGTTTCACCAGTTCAAAACGTATTGAGAAAGACCTTGTTTTGAGCAGCGAGTGATGCCAGCAGCAGCATGCAGAGGGGCATGCAGAGTGACTTTCATGCATGTTTTCAAATAAGGGATCAGACCATATTTAGACTCAATGTTTTTGAATTTGTATTGAATTTGAACATTGATGGCACTTAAATATGATCTTGTGACCCATAATGACTGTTCAAAGAAACCAGCAAAATTGACATGTCAAGTTCCGGTCTGTTCTAAAACAAAATGGGTGAGATTAGTTTTACAGTGAAAATCGCAAACTCTTCTGATGCATTTACAGAATTAAAATGTTCAATTTTAATAGCATTTATAGCAAGAGATGTGCCTTATAGCTTCATAGCCATTGCTCTTCTAATGTATTTGATGTTCAGCGTGTTAGTTACTGCAACGTTTTCCATCATTTCCATGGTGATTCATATGGACGCTGGTACAATGACGGAGCTAGAGCATTTTCAGTGGGGTGGCCAGGTATGAACAGAACAGTGTCATTAATAATGAATGCACAAAGAGGATTCACAAATCTACTTTGTGATTTATATATAAATTACTCCCTTCTCGCAAATTCATTTCAATGCACACACAAATGGATATCGGTATGTATAAATGTAAAATAAATCCATAAAGAAAAATAAGTTTCACAAACATATTTCTGATCCACACACAAATGTGTCTTGTTTTAAATAAATGTAATATAAATCCATAAACATATGAATTAAAAAAATATTTGCAATTTTGGATGTTGTTTATATACAAACTGTTTAACTTGAATTTACAAGATGCTTTTCATTTGTGTACTGGTTGTCATTTGTGTGTGAACTGGTCTGTATTTATACGTGGATTTCTGAGACTCCCCTGACGTGGCTGGATTCACAAATGCAATTTTTTGCAATGCAATTCTCTCTGCAGACAATCAGATTACTCGCTCGTTTTCAGCAAATCGCATGACTGCAGTGACTGGGTTTTACATTGTCGGTACCATTTACTACTTTAACGGCAACGACAATCCCAAAACCCAGTCGAAACTAGATGAAAAAAGTGTGTAGTTCAAAACGTGACGCAGCTTTTACTTCTTCGCCACCTAGAGATTGTTATGTACGATCATTCAAAAAACCCATGTTATTTACCATAGACATTTGACCGAGAGAACCGGGAGGCTCGGAGGCTGGACTCAGAGGTCGGAACTGCAGGCATGTGATTGGCTGAAAACGAGGGAGGCTTCTGATTGGCTACAGAGAGTTCCTTGTTGAAAGAAAATAATTTGTGGATCCTGAGTCTCAAAAATCCACGTATAAATATAGTCCAGTTCACACACAAATGCAAACAACTTCACAAATGAAAAGCGTCTTGTAAATTCAAGTTTAACAGTTAATATATAAATGTAACAACATCATCCAACATCGCAAATATTTTTTTAACTAATATATTTATGGATTTAGATTATATTTATTTAAAACAAGACACATTTGTAAAACAGAGTATTTAGGGCCACGTGAAGAAAAAAATATTTTTTCCGTGACTTTCATGGCCATAAATAAAAAAAATACGAACTAGTTGACTTTAATTTCTTTGTTCTTGAATTGATGTAGAATAGAGCAAAGACTCCTGGGATTGGGTAATGCGTTTATCCAATAAACAGCTTGCAGGTCAAGTCCATTTTCTGAAATGTAGGGGAATATATGAGCTGCCCTACGTCTAATGGCATGACCCTAAAGACACAAAGGTTTATGATTGCTCCTCCTGAACAGACGAAGTTTTCCGCACAACCTTTTCAGCATCCTTACACTAATCACCACACTGTGGTTCTTCGCTACAAGAGCGAGGATCTCTTTATTGTTAAACCCGATTCTGAAATACAATTTTACCAAATTATCTATTGGATTCAGTGCAGGCCCTGTGGAGCGGTTGCTATCTCTCGCAACTAATTTCAACTTTATTATCAACATTTCGAGTTCAATCTCGACATGTCGAGATTAAACTTCGACATGTCGAGATTAAAGTCGACATGACATTTCAACTTTATTCTCGACATTTCGAGTTTAATATGTTGACGATACGTTGACTTTAAAGTCTACGCGTCACCTTTAATCTCGTCATGGCATGTGTGGCCCTAATACTCCGTCGTACATTTGTGTGTGGATCAGAAATGTGTTTGTGAAACTTTTTTGTTTATGGATTTATTTTATATTTATACATACCGATATCCATTTGTGTGTGCGTTGAAATGTATTTGTGAGAAGAGAGTAATTTATATATAATTCACGAAATACATTTGTGAATCCTTCTCTTTGCATTCATTATTAATGAGACTGTTCTGACCCCATAGCCAGGGTGAGACCAGAGATTATTTTGGGGTGGCACCTAAATCTAAATATGATATACGGCATCTTCAAATTTAGGGATTATTTAAGGCATGTACACGCTGTAACCAGTGGCAGCTCCTGAGAAAAATCTCAGGTGGGGCTATTTTTCAAATAATAATTAAAGTGTCCTATTCAATAGGTACATGAGGCAGTATCAATTTGTTGTCAGATGATTAACCCATACAGAGATACTTCTTGTCTCCACTAGATGCCAATTCCATAAACAAAAATGGTGCAATCCACAATCAATTATTTACATGAATCTAAGATAGCTATAGCTAGCTTTATAGCTAACTCAGATTAACTTAACTCAGATTCTTTAGCTATAAAATTGCTAAACAGGAGAAAATATTTGCGGCAACAACATAAAGGCAGGGGCAGTATATTAAGTCAAGTATTTATTGACTGATCTTGAAAGCATTGGCATACTAAAGTAAAATAAGCTACCACAGCGGTACATAGAAATACTCCATATAATTCCATTGTGCTTCGAATTCCATTGTGCTTCAAAGACACAATGGAATTGCACGGTGCAGTCGCGATGTGGAAAGTAGAACGTGACTTGATCGAAGATGCTCCTTCCCTTTCTTTTCTCAGTGACGTATGACACAAGTGTGTTGGGGCGAGCCCTCCCGGAACCCATAGAGAAGCTGTACTAGGGGCGATATTTTCAGTGGGAATTGAGAGGAGGAATCCGCCGGCGAGTTCGAGCAAGGGGATTTAAACGTCCACTCCCAACCATCATCCTGTCTAACGTGAGGGCGCTGAGGAACAAAATCGATGAACTACAGGCTGCCACACAACACCTGTTTGAATACATGGATAGTTGCATTTTGTGCTTCAGTGAAACATGGCTAAATAACACGGTAAATTATGACAGTATTTACCTTCCGGAGTTTGGAACACCAATAAGACGCGACAGGGACCAACAAACCACCAGGAAATCGATTGGTGGCAGTCTCTGTATGTACATAAACACACAATGGTGTAAACAATTTGTCATTAGACACACTTGTTAGTTCCCCAAACCTAGAACTCCTCTCCGTTTCCCTTAGACCCACATACTTGCCACAGGAGTTTGGTAAACTCTTTGTGTGCTTAGTATATTTCCCCCCTCCCGATGAAAATTACAAGGCAGTAGCAGAGGCCATACACTAACACATACAAGACCTGGAGACAGCCTCCTAGACACTCCAAAATTAGTCCTGGATGACTTTAATGGCTGCTCCATGTCAACAGTATTGCCCCATTATCAGCAATATGTCAAATGTGCCACGCATGGTTCAAAAACCATTGATCTGTGCTACGGCAACTTAGCACACCAGTAAGCCACCAATAGGCAGACCAGACCACAATATGGTGTACATGTTGCCCTCATACAGTCAGCAACTCAAAAAAGAAAAGCCCAAAGTTATATCTGTGCCTGTATGGGACCCTGACAGTTTGATAGCTCTCCAAGGCTGTTTCGATTGTACAGATTGGGAGGTGTTTGACTGTGACGGCTTGGACATTCATGTGGGGACGGTTATAGCCTATCATATTTTTTGCGTAGATAATCTGATCCCTACGAAAAAAGAAAAAATGTGCTACTCAAACCATGGATTACAATGGATATTAAGAGACTGTTGGTGGAAAAGGAAAGGGCGTTTAAAGCAAATGATAGATGCGGAGGGAAGTTGATTCAAAGGGAAATATTGGCAAAAATCAATCATAACAAGGGAATATATAAATCTAAGGTGGAACAACTGTTACTGGATAACAATTAGGGGATGGCGTGGAGAGGAAATAAAACTATGATTGGACAGAATAATCAGCAAAAGGTCCTGGCGCACACAGTTGAAGAGGCAAATGCCTTGAATGAACAATTTTCTAGATGGGAGAGCGGTGGGCGGGTTGAGACAAGCTGTCTAGACGATGCGATAAAAGGTGCACCAATCAGAGTCAGCTGCAGCAAAGTGGGGCGGGTATTCTCGCTCGTCAAACCCTGTAAAGCAGCTGGCCCTGACAAGCTACAGAGTATGGTACTGAGGACATGTCACGAACAACTCCGCTTTGTTTTCAGTGAACTGTTCCAAAAGTCATTGGACACCCACGGTACCCAAAATTTGGAAAACAGCAGGATTGTGCTGACCCACTTAAACCTAGAAACATCTGGAATTACCCTCATCATATGTACGCATTCTGTACATATTTTGGGATTAATTCTTACTGTTTGTGATTAATATATATATATATATATATATATATATTATATATATATATATATATTAGGGCTAAGCAAAGATTAAAAGTTTTAATCGCTATTAATCGCATAGTATTGGTGAGTTTACTTAACTGAAATGGAATGACACATTAACATTCATACCAAATGTACCAAATAAGCAAAAAATCGACCAAGTGATCTTGAGGGAGTTTTATCGACTCAGTCAGTGTGGGTTGAATATGAAACTTACGGAACACCACAGATCACTTACTGCAGTTGTAATCAGGCAGACACTTGCTGCAAGTGTAATTGAATATAAAGTGACTGGAACTAAAAACAAAATGATTTCTGATATATATATATACCGTATATAATAACTTGCCCAGTCAATCTACTGAACATCTGTTCCTGGCATCAGGACCGGTGGGGGAGACCAACGCTCGTCATTTTTAGGAACATTATGAGTGTGAGCACATTGACATGTCGCTTTAACGCACCTCCTAACCTACAATGTTTTTACAGTTGGTCGTTACAATGGTGTTCAAAATAATACACATTAGGAACAGGAAACAAAACTATCTATTCAATTAAAGACACACACTCTTCGACCAGGAGGAGTTGAGGCGTCCTGAAATGAAAACACTTTTCTCTAGAAGTGTGCTTCTAGGAAAAGCACACTGGGGTCGGGGGATAGCAGCAGACTCCCGCTCTGCCCACAGATGATCACTGCGTTCCCGTGACGGGGGAGAGGCGGCCAGTCATCTCAACACTCAGGGCTCAGGAGAGGGGGAACACGGAGGACATGGCGATAAAGTAAGCAGCAGCCGTAATAACCAACCTGGGAAAAACAATGTTCAATCATTGCCACAAAACACTTTCCAGGGAAATTGACATTGAGAGAGCAATCACTCTGCTCTGGTTTGTTTGTGTCTGAGCTGTTTCTCCCATGCCTGTTGGGGATTTGTGTTTTTATGCGTCTGTCTTGTTCCTATCATTATTTGGTCTTTGTTGCTATACATTGTTGTCATTAAACAATGTTCCGGTTGTCTTTAGACAGACCATATCAAATAAATGCATCTGCTTATTGTTGGACAACAAAGTTCAAACATTTCTTTATTTTACATAAAGGAAATCAACTATATACCCAATTTCTAATAAAAATGTCTTATATTCCACTTTGCTATGAGAAATTGCATTATGAATAATCATTTACTGCCTAAAAGAGGTACCTAAATCCAGTGGTAAGGTGTGCCCTGGGAGTACCGGCCTGCGACTCCATCACCATTTGTCCCTCTGGCTCCAAAAGAATCGGGTGTGTTTTGACCAAAACCAATAGAACATTGTTGCCCCAATAGCCTGCTCTCCTTGACCCGCTCAGCCCTTCTGCCCGGCGACAGCTGGCGACAGCTGGTGGCGCTACCTGGAGATGCTGCACAGCAACACATCACTCCAATCAACGGCGGGGCAGCGGGCCAGCGGGCCAGCACAGAGCTCGGCCTGATTGCCCCAGTGGATATAAGCCCCGGGCAGGGCAGGGAGGCTGCGACGGGCCGGGCTGAGTGTTGTCGTGTGTTTGCATCACACACCACACAGGTGGTGCTCTGATACTGTAACCGCTCGCTCACAGTGGTGCTCTGATGACTGAACCGCTCTGCGCACAGTGGTGCTTTGTTGACTGAACCGCTCGCTCATGGTGGCACAAAGGAGAGGATAGGCTTGGTTTTTCTTCACTGACTAAAGCACCGCTTTACAGTTAAGCTGCAGTTTGTATCTGTAATCTGTTCCACTACTTCCTGTCCGCGCTGCTGCAGCACATGCCGTCCCTCTGGGATCAAAGAAGTGTTATCTGGTCCCATCTCCTTCTCCTGCCCAGATAGCCTCAGAGCTGGAGAGAATTAGTCATCAGAATAAAATAATCTAGGCTGGAGCACGTCTCTAGACCGTCTCTAAAATGCCTTCTGCTCTGTAACCTTTTCTGACTTCCATGCGTCACCGACGGGCGCAGACCACACGCCTCTGGACGCAATTAGATAGACCCACAACCAATCATAGCATCGGAGCCTGTGACACACCACTGGCTGCTTGGTAGATTATGAAAATGCCTCAACAGCGCTCCGATAGGACACGTCATCGTTCTAAACCCGCCCCATATTAGATGGACGATTAGGATTGGCCCAACCCCAGCCACATCTTCTGGATATCTGTATGAATGTGAGGGGAGGCAATTATGCAAGAGCATAATAAAACTTTGCTTTATTTGACTATTATTTCCTTTAGGTCAGTCAGAGTCGTTTGAAATGGTGGACATTGTGGTATAGAGCCTGATAACAACATGTAAATGTAGCAGTAAGATCTATCTGACAAGTTGATTAAATTAATGTTTAGATATGTACTAATTATACAAGAGATGAAGACTATGCTCTCCTTATTTATGTAATTAATTAAAGTCATTTGATGCCAGGTCCTGAACTCTGACCCAAGTATCTGTGCACCCAAGCCATTTCAAACTGCTTCTGAGCAAAGGCATCGTTTAAGAAGCAATTATTGCGCACACGTAAACAAAACGTAAACAAAAAGTGACCCAATATTCAAATTTTTTATTGCAATAATTATCACTTCAAGTCATCTCTGCATGCATTTCGGTTCTTTTAAATAAACTCATGAAACCAGCAGGTTTCACTGAAAGACACACACACACACACACACACACACACACACACACACACACACACACACACACACACACACACACACACACACACACACACACACACACACACACACACACACACACACACACACACACACACAAACCATTAACCTTGCATTCAGCCTGAATAAAGACCTCCTCTCTGCAGAAGATAACACTGTTTGCATCAAAGAGTGCTATCTGGGATTTCCATAAAAGACCTAATCAGCTGATCACCGATCAACGGATGTGTTTATTGATTCCAACAAACGTCGATGCCAAGCAGCTAAAGAGGTTTGAATGTAGTCAACGATGCAGCGCTGGTCGCTGACAGCTGTGGCCCATTGCTTCTGTTTGCCTGCTTCTGTTTGCCTGCTTCTGTGTTCCCCTGCCTCTGTGTTCGCCTGCCTCTGTGTTGCTTCTGTGCCTGCCTCTGTGTGTCCGCCTGCCTGTGTTCGTCTGCCTCTGTTCTCCTGCTTCTGTTCGCCTGCCTCTGTGTTTGCCTGCTTCTGTTAGCCAGCTTCTGTTTTCCTGCTTCTGTTCACCTGCTTCTGTTCGCCTGCTTCTGTTCGCCTGCCTCTGTGTTCGCCTGCTTCTGTTTGACTGCTTCTGTGTTCACCTGCCCCTGTTCGCCTGCTTCTTTTCACCTGCTTCTGTTCGCCTGCTTCTGTGTTCGCCTGCTTCTGTATTCACCTGCTTCTGTGTTCGCCTGCATCTGTGTTCACCTGCTTCTGTGTTTGCCTGCTTCCGTGTTTGCCTGCTTCTTTTTCACCTGCTTCTGTGTTCATCTGCTTCTGTTCGCCTGCCTCTGTTCGCCTGTCTCTGTGTTCCCTTCATCTGGGATTCATTGCTTCTGTCTGCACTACTGTAGTGCAATGCCGAAAGCATTTCAATATGGAAGGGCACGTATAGTGCATTACTCGTATCATCACGTTGAGTAAAACACTCATTATTATTTGAAACCTTCAAGCCAGAAATTTTAACGTCATCTCTGGGGAAGCAGATGGATGGTACTGTCCTATAGAAGGGAGGATAGTGTGTTCTCCTCTTAGCCAATCAGCAGCTGGTCCATTCTGCTCTGCTCAGCCTGTTGATCTTGACACAGAGTTGGAACAGCTTCTATGTGAAGCCATACCGGACATAAAACCCTACAAAGAGATCTGAATAACGTATATATACCCTCACACATAACCCTGACACATGACCCTCACACATGACCCTCACACATGACCCTCCCTACTAACCCAAGGAGTTGCTGAACCAACAACCTGCCTGGCAGAACGGGATACAAGCACATCCCACCAGCCTCCCAGTCCCGAGGCGGACACCTCAATATATACAGGATCCGAATTATTGCAGAATACCAACAGGCCTACAAATAGTATCAGCAATGATGTCCGGTGGACATCATGGCTGGTGGACCTCCCTTCAACTGGTCATATTCTTCAGAACCTCGCCTTGACCGGAATTCAAAAGGCAGTGCAGGACAAGGATTGGCAAAGTTTGTGGAAACAAAACCTGTTTGATACAACATAGTAAGCTTGGATATCAACTCCCATTCCAAGAGAGAAGAGAAGGAGGATAAATGGGGGAGGAGATGAGAAGGGAGAGAAAGGATTAGGGGGAGGAGATGAGGAGATGAGGAGGAAGAGAGGGTGGATGAGGGGGCAGGAGATGAGAAGGGAAAGAGGGAGGATACGGGGGAGGAGATGATAAAAACAAAGCGATAGAGAGAGGGAGACAGAGGTGTTGAGGATGGAAAGGAAGAGACAAGAGGAGGAAATGACATCAGAAGGAAGATAAGAAATTGTCTGAGCGCCGTTCAGATATTGATCTCTCCCTCCCAAACACACATGTACAGACACAAACACTTACACACATACAATAACACGCTTGCACACGTACACCAACGCAAATAAATACAACTAAACAACTCGTTCGTTACACTCACATTCAGGCACATGTAACCAAACATGCATGCACACCCATGAAAACTTGAAAAATCCAAACAACTTTTGCGTAAATGCTCACAAATACACACAGACACGCACACACAGTCACACACCCACGGACACACAAACCGCACACACACACACATAGACACACTAACACACCACAAAGACGCACACACAGACACACAAACACACAGACCCACACACAGACACACACACACATACACATAGACGCACAAACTCACACGCACACACACACACATACACGCACAAACACACGCGCACACACACACGCACACACACACAAACACAGACACACAAACAGACGCACACAGACACAGACACAAACACAGTCACACATCCACTGAGAGTTGGACACTATTCTTTGTGTTCATTGATCCAGAGAAGAAAAAGTCAAAGCAGTCAAGCGGAGACCATTAACTTTGCAAAGACACACACACACACACACACACACACACACACACACACACACACACACACACACACACACACACACACACACACACACACACACACACACACACACACACACACACACACACACACACACACACACACACACACACACACACACACACACACACACACACACACACACACACACACACACACACACCACGTACACCATGTACACTCTCAGGGTTTGGATAAACGAGGCAGAGGGCGAGAGAAAGTCCTTAGACTGACTGATTTACAAGCGCAGGCAAAACCCTCGCATCTAATACCATGAATTAACCAACCGTGTATGTATGTGTATGTGTGCTTGCATGCGTGTGTCTGTTGGTGTGTATTTTGTGTGCATGCACAATAAAGCTATAGACACCCATCAATGATCAAGGCCAAACAGATATACAGTACCTGTAGATCATCTTCCAATCACCATATTACACACACACACAAACACACACACACACACACACACACACACACACACACACACACACACACACACACACACACACACACACACACACACACACACACACACACACACACACACACACACACACACACACACACACACACACACACACACACACACACACACCTTCCTGTGAGAGAATATCAGTTCAGGGAGACAAAGATTTATCCATGAGCTAAATTATACTCACCACCTTTCTAGACACACGTAGACTGATCATTTTCACATTCTCGCTCTTTTCTCATCTGCTCCCCCCTTATCTCTCTCTCCCCCCTGATCTCCTTCCACCCTATCCTCCCTCTCTCCTTCCTCATCTCCTCCCCCTTTCCTCCTTCTCTCCCTCCTCAGCTTCTCCCCCTTTATCCTCCTTCTCTCTCCCTCCTCATCTCCTCCCCTCTGCACCATGCCCCTGCTGTCTGTCCATTTATTTTCTCCTCAGATAACTCTAACCCACCAGCCCCCCCCCTCTCTCTCTCTCTCTCTTCTGCCTCTGCCCCAGAATGCCTAACCATACACAAACACATGCACACACGAATATTCACACACAAACACGCACACACACACATACTCACACACACACACACACACACACACACACATACACACCAGTGTTTCTTTGTTGTGTTGGTAAGGTATAATGGCATTAAAATCTAAAATCAGGACGTTGGCCTGGTCATTACCACATCTGGTCCATTCTCCAGATCATCTGGTCTACCTGAATTCCATCACTGGTTATGAAGACGAGGTTCAGTTCAAACTGATTGATAGATAGGCTGTCATGTGACAAACAGCAGAGCCTGACACGGCCAACATGAGACAGACGGACAGCAAACATAGAGACAGACCGCAGACAGAGAGACAGACAGAGAGCTGTGAGACTGTGAGTGAGGTGGTGGGCTGTAGAGGGCCAAACAGCCCTGATGGCTGTGGGGACAAAGTGAGTATTTCCATTCAAACATGTCTTTGAGCTCATACTTCAGTTAGCACCAATGTTTGGTACTTTGGACTTGTTACTTTAGAGACCACACATGCATACAAACACACAAACACACAGGCACACACACACAATCACACACACACGCACACACAC